>VRLP01009918.1:0-11274 GCA_009660295.1 Lophius piscatorius
ATAGATAGATAGATAGATAGATAGATAGATAGATAGATAGATAGATAGATAGATAGATAGATAGATAGATAGATAGAAGTGACTTACCAGTAGTGGGACTAATAAAGCAGATGCTGATAGATTAAGGCAGCTGCACATGATTTCCGCCGTCCACACATTTCTCTCACCGGATAAATTGGCCGCTGGTCAGGGGAGCTCGTGTATTCCAAATGAACGTGTGAAGCCTTCTGGTTCGGCTTCTGACCGGGCTGAGATATCCAGCGGACGTGATGGGCGACAATCTGCCGCTTTCAGAGTCTTCAAAAGGGAAAACGGTGGAGTATCTACCGGCTACCTACGTCAGGATGAAACCCCACCTTAAATCCAGATATGATCCCACTTGAAATTGTAAAGCCAGAATCCAGAGATCCAAACGCTCAGGAGAGAGTCCAAGGTTCGAGTCCGAGGCGCGTTTTGGAGAGGTTAACGCGTCAGTACGTGGTGGATCGGAGGGTGCTGGTTCCCAAGGCAGTCATCTAACGGTGTTAAATGTACAATACACATCTGGCTGGTTGTGAATAATAGGAGATCATGTCTGCAGCCCGGAGATGCTATTGAAAAACAAAAACAAAAAAAACTCCGACGGTTAAAGGTTGGCGTCAAATAAATAAGGAAGGTCAGAAACTCTGTGTTGACGGCAGTTTACCGGTAATCACACCACTACACTGCATTTATCACGACTAGTTGTTGTCCTAACTTCTCCTTCTGGAGCGCAATGAAGGAATCCCACCCATGCGCAGCTCATCCAGGATCGTATTCTCTCCTCCGATTCTATGTGCGCTCATGCGAGCGATTAGTTTTCCGACACAGGCTTTGTCCGTCCGCTCCTTCAGCAAAGCAATGCGGTGGATGTCTGTCCGGCAGGGATGTGGTATCTACTCCTCCTCGTGCATGCATCCGTCTGCGTAAAAAGAGCCCGGCAGAAATGAATACATCTTGTCACGCCATGATGTCTGGAGCAGAGCAGAGCCAAATGGACCAGTGGACCAATTCTTTGCATCAGAGGAAGCGACTGACACCTTTCATGGACAGTGCAGCACTGCAGCAACGTGATGTCATTTGGCACGAGTTTCTTTACGTGGCGAGAAGGAGATGTTTGGAACACAGCTAGAAGGTGTGATGGGCTGGATGCTCGTGGTCCACCGCAAGGGCGGGGAGGGAGTGCGATGGAGGTGGGGTGTTCGGGCTTTGCTGCGCACATGTGCACAAATATCACATTCATCCTCCCCTGTAGGCGTTAGACGTGTTTACTGCTCTGAGCGCAGCCCGAGCTCTGAATAGCCCTTTATGTTCTTATCCTTCTCAATCTTGAATGTCCCAGAAGATAAAGCAGCAGCAAACACAATTTGACCACCCATATGTATCAGGCATGTTTTAGTGCTGCATGGAGACTCTTCCTGGCAGGAAGAAAAGGAAATGGGATATCTCGAGTAGGGGAGAATGAATGTGCTCCCACAATATATATATTTAAAAAAAAGGAGAGCGGGTAATCCTCTCAGATGAAGCTGTAAACAGCCCCGACCTTCACATTTTTTCCAATATGCTTTTAAGAACAGGATAACGTTTTTTTCTTTTTTTCCCAATTTCATCCTGAAATTCATTGTCTGTCTGCATAAAGGCCAGAGAGGGAATTATCTTTGAGTTGTCAAATCCTGTTCCATCCGATTTATTTTCCTGTAGGAACATCACACAAACTGGACAGAAGGATGTAGAGTATGTGAGGAATGGAGAGAGTCAGGAAAGTCTGAATTTACCTTTAAATTACAGTTGATATAAATCGATTGGTGATCATTTGAAGAGGATTAAGATACAGTTAATATAGACTAAAACGTACCAGGTCCAAAACATCAAACAATAATGCTGGAATCTGATGATTATGGAATGTTTTCAGTGTAACAAAGATTTTCTTTTGTGTGTGTCCTAAAAAGGTTTGTTCAAAATGTCAAGCTGTTGGACTAGGAGAGAGTGGACAAACGTACTGACAGGGCAACAATGAGGAGCTTACATTAAAAGGTAAGTGTAATATTTGAGATTTGTTCATTTTTAATTACATGTAAAAGTTCCATGCATTTCGGATAGCACGATTTTTAACATAAACAAACTAATAAACTTCTTTTGAATACATTTCTCCGCCCCATTTTCCCCTTCAAAACAACAAATAAAAGATTTATGCTGATTCCATGAAATTTGAACACATATTTTAAAAGATCATCATTTAAATCGAATCAAGCAGATGTAACTTAAATTTAGACAATGCATGACCATTTTTTTAAGCGGTCGTATAATGGCTGGACTTGTCCTTTAGAAATCCCTTTTGTTTGAAACCATGCTGCTGCACCGGTTTCTTTGTTTGTTTGCAATTGGTTTACGTGAATATATGTCAATACTATTACATTTTAGCCTTCTCATCCTTATATGTGTATTTTGCGATAAATTAAAACAACAAAGTAAAAAATAAACTGTTTAATTTGGTGCAGAAAAGGTTAGCCTATAATGGAAGCGTATTTTACTAACACAAGAAAGAAAAAAATTAATATCACATTGTACTGCGAAAATTATCATGTACAAATTTAATGATTATGTTAAAACAATAAAACGATTCCACTGTAAGGTGATGGTGACAAGGTTTCTGTTGCGACTTTATTTACTGCTTTGTATATGTAGCTGCTACAAAACAATGCAGTTGTGCCGCCAGGACAGAAGCTTGTGGAAAAACCCTTATTTTTATGACCTCTGAACAATTCCTTGAGTGATTTTGAGAGTGATGAGGTTGTAACACACACACACACACACACACACACACACACACACCGAACACAAACACGCGCACACACACACACAGTTTACATTTGGTTGAGATCACTGTCCTGCTGGAAGGTTCTGACCTCGGCCCACTGTCAGTTTCCTGACAGAGGCTTTTAAATTGTGATTCAATGTCTGCTGGTATTTGATGAGTCCATGGAACCATTTGATAAAGACGTCCAGGGCCTTAAGATGATAAACAGCCCCACAGCATCAGAGAACCTCCACCAGACTTCACAGTGGGTATGATGGGCTTTTCTCTAAGGCTTTCTTTCATACTATGCCACACCCATCTATGACATTTATTGCCAAAAAGCCCAACTATTTTCTTTCATTTGACTATGACCTTGTTCCAAGTCCAAGTGGTGTCTGTAAAACTGTAGGTGCTTTAGCTTGGGTGTAGATGGCAGCTACTCTCCAAAACGCCCTGTCTTGGTGAAGGTGTCGTCTAATGGTGGTTATGGTGACTTTCTGAGTCAACGTTTTAACTGACCGCTGCAATTCTCTAACTGTAATCCTTGAAGTGTGTTTTTCCAGTCGGACTACCCTCCTAACAGTATGTTGGATCAGTTTGCAGACACGCCCTCTTCCCGGCAGATTTTCAACATCAGATTTTTAGTATCTTAGTTACTCAGTTACTCTCTTCTGTCATGAGCAGAGTGAATTTATGTTGGCCATTTTCCAGAATGATCTGGGCTATCTTGCACAAAGCATATAGTCACACCAGCAAAAATGTAAACTGTGTATGTGTGTGTGTGTGTTTGTGTTCGGTGTGTGTGTGTGTGTGTGTGTGTGTTGGTTACAACCTCATCACTCTGATTTACCACATGTGTTCTTCCTCTATAGTTATAGTCTTTGGGTGAATCGGTAAGTCATGCTTTTGGCATCTTAATAGATGACAGCCATGCAATTGGGAGAATTAACTTTTTTTCCTAATTCTTTATTAGACCCGCAGTTTTAATTATAAACTTCACATTACGGACCTATTTAGTTTTCTCTGCTGTCCATTTTTTCTTTTCTCATGCAATATGGAACAAGAAAATATAACTTTAATAAAAATAATAGTAATAAGTTTTATTTATGAGCGCCTTTCAGGACACTCAAGGTCACCTTACAGATACACAATAAAAAAGCAAGACAATAAATATCAAGACATAACTAAAAGGATATGCAATAAAATCTAAAAATAAATACAAGGTCAACTAAGCGATCACACAGAATAAGCAAGTCGGGAAAGGTGGGATTTTGGACGGGATTTGAATGCGGGGAGTGAGTTAATTTGGCCGATGGTTTGTGTTAGGGAGTTCCAGAGAGGAGGGACTGGATGACCAACAGCTCTCAACCCCATAGATGAAAACAGGCAGAAGTCGTATTGCGGAGTAAGGAGGAGGAAGAGCAAAGAGTACGTACGGGAGATTGATGGAGGAGGGCAGAGATGTACGGAGGTGCAAGGTTATGGAGAGACTTGAAGGTGAGAAGGAGGATCTTATTGTCAAAGTTGCTTTTGACGGGTAGCCAGTGAAGCTGCTTGCGGACCGGGGTTATGTGTTCTATGTGAAGGAGTTCTGGTAATGATGCGGGTAGCGGAGTTCTGGACCGACTGGAGTTTATGGAGGAGCTTTAGCGAAAGATCAGAGAGGATCGAGTTGAAATAATTAATCCGGGAGATGACCAGAGCGTTGACGAGGATGGCGGTGGTATTGGGTTTGAGTGACAGATGGAGACGCTAGACATTGTATAGGTGGAAATATGCAGACCGAGTGATATTATCGATGTGTGTTTCGAAAGATAATGTGCTATTGAGGATGGCACCCAAACTCTTGTCTTGCGGATGGGAGGAACAGTGGAGTTGTCAATAGTTAGTGAAAAGCCGTCGTATTTTGCCAGAGTGCTTTTGGTGTGAACTGGGAGAAGTTCAGTTTTATTGAGGTTGAGTTTGAGAAAGTTATGAGATAACCAGGATTTAATTTCCAGAAGACAATCAGAGAGGAAAGATGGTGGAAGAGTCTTGTGTCTTTTGGAAGACAGATAGAGCTGGGCGTCATCAGCGTAGCAGAAAAAGTGAATACCAAATTTTTGGAAAATATGGTGCAGTGATAGGAGGTAGATGATGAAGAGGAACTTTATAAGGTGTTATGTGTGTGTGAATAAAGCACTGACAGCAAAATTATAATTATTTAAAGAAAATAGAATAAGAAAGTAATGACAGAGTTGTACTTTTAAGAGAAATATAATCAAGCAATATCCCTTACGGTCAATATGGCCGTAAGGGATTTATTTATTGAGCCTAAGAAGTGCATAGTTGTTGGTCCTGGGTTGTTTTTGAAATACACGTATAATTGTCAAAAGAGTAACAGTTTGTGATATCAGGCATCTGTTTTGATTGCGCGATTACGTTGCAATTTTCAATTTCACCTGTGACTATCCTTTATTATTTTGAAGTTGTTTATCATTCCATGTTCGACAGTTCATGTTCAAATGTTCATCACATGCTGAAATAGAAACGACACATAAGAATAGCATGTGTTTAGTTGGTCACGAACGTAGTTGTCCTCTATAATAGAAAACGTTAATAAACACTATATTACAATGTATTAGTGCTTAATGTCAATAAGTTAGGGTTGGCTTATTATTGATTAATTGAAATAACTGTATATGATAGAATATAAAAGTATGTATAAATGCTAAAATACTTGTGCCTTATCAGCAGATCCTGTGGGAGGCAGGAGGTAAGATGTGGAGATGAAGGTAGAGGCTAAAATCAGAGAGGGAGGTGCGGAACCACAGGGACGGATGCTGTAATCAAAGCCATTGTGTGACGTTAATTAAGTGCCAAACGAACAAACAAACAAAAAAGAGAGTGATTTCATCATCTGGGCTACAATGATAAGTGTAGACCAGATGAATGAGTATAATGTGGTTTATTGTGTGAAATACGCAGTTCCGAACAGTTTTCTTTTTCCTACTTCGTGCACATCAACTTCAATAGAATGTTCACTTTCTGCCTAATATTGTATATCCCACCCACTGACAGGTGTATATCCCACCCACTGACAGGTGCCGTCGTAACAAGAGATTCAATAATCTTATTCTGGCTTCACCTCTGAGTGGTAATTATGTTATGGCTGACACATGATCAGCATAATCGCCTCTTTATTTTATACGGAAATCCTACTGAGGGCATATTTTGCATGCACTTAAGAAAGTTAGAAAACATATAGGTACATTTCCCAAGTTACAAGTCAATTTATGTTTTAAGGTGAGAAGTATAATGAATCATCTTTTAATCCTTGTATGGTGTTTGGGTCCCGGGACCCGCTTTCATTTTTTATCAAAAGAAAAATGATACGATTAATAATTTTTTTGAACTCAGACTCATTGGACTGTACACCCCCCCTACAAGTTTAAATTACATACGGGATGTTTGGGTCCACTTGACTAATAAAAGTGTGGAAATTGTAGATCCTGTGTACCTTCACTATGTCCTCCTGTCTGGGCCTGCGGTTTGTGTGTGTGTGTGTGTGTGAGTGGCCGCTGCCTCTTAAGGCATAATATATACCATCTAAACCTGCAAAATATGGTTTAAAGTTCTGCCTGTCATGCCACTTCCTCATATGCTTGGAACTTAAAAGTCTACATAGGGACCCCTGATGGAGGTGCCCCTGAGATAAAATGAAAGGATGTAAAATCAAGGAATGAGAGTTGTCCTGGACATGACTCAGGGACGCAGTGGACACAACATCCCACGCAACAATTTTTTACCTCACACAAAATGGGACAGGAGCTCCTAAAGAGGAAGATGACCATTGTGGGAACTGTACGGAAAATCAAGTCCGAGCTTCCACCCCAACTGCTGACTACACAGAACAGGCCTGTCAAGTCTTCCAAGTCTGTGTACACGGCTGACACGTTCCTGGTATCTTATGTGCCATAGAAAGGCCAAAATGTGGTACTCATGAGTAAACTGCACAGGGATGGGAGAGTCTGTGGCCAAGAGCATCAAAAACCAGAGATCTTCATGGAGGATAATGACACAAAAGGAGTGGTGGACAACATGGACAAGCTGGTGACAGTGTACAGCTGCAAAAGAAGGACCCTACGCTGGCCACTGGTCACATTCTATGACATATTGGACATCTCAGCGTACAACACCTTTTACATCTGGATGGCACTGAACCCAGAGTGGAGCAGAGGGAAGCTCCAGAGGAGACGCCTCATTCTCGAGAAACCGGGAAATGCAATGGTGAAACCTCAAATCCAGACAAATAACATATTCCAAGAAACCCCAGCCTCTGCAGCCATCATGAGGAGGATTCAGGAGGAGAATGCTGGTGACCGATCCATCCGACCTACAGAACCACCAAAACCTGAAGTAAGTGACGCTGTTGCAGTATATGTCTGACACTCATGCCTATTGAGAGAGAGAGTTGTTAGTAAAATTCCTGACCTTTTCATTATTTTAGTTTGCGGCCAGCAGCAACAAAAAGAAGCTCTGAGAAGTGTGTTGACCCAAGATGGACAGAAAAACACAATATACAAGCATGAAGCGGGGCTGATGTGTTGTCTAGACTGACATGGTTGCTGTTTGTGTTCAGCTTGTGTTGTATAAACTGACCTGAATGGGTTCAATTACTAATCAAGTTCACATAAATGAAAATCAATATTTATGAAAAACCTTGCTTTATTTGAAAATTTGTTCAGTTTTTTTACTCATATCTTGATTGTCATTGATTTTCATTTTTTAATTACATTTTATTAAAAAACAAACAAAAAAACGAGTAGCACTTTAATTCATAAATCTGATCTAACAAGGATAAAGGGAAAATATTAACCATATATGCTGTATATATTGCTTGTAATTGGATTGGTAAACATCAAGTATTTTAACATAAAACTGTTTGATTGTGTGGAATTAAAAACCCCAAAATGCAGCGGTCATTTGTCATTTGGTAATTGTGATGGTAGTTCTTTTCTTTGAGAACAATAGTTAAGATCTTTTGGAGAGGATGTGCCTTCTCAGTATGTTGTGCTGAACAAAAACATATTATAATATCAATTACATTCATTTGTTTTGGCCTAGTCATCAAAAATGTTAAAGTTTTGTCCAGTGTCGGTTATGGTTAGCTTATTGCAAAGGATCTTTGTTTGTAAAAATTATGGAAAGTTATGAGTAATAGAAACAGTTGAAAAAGAAGAAAATACAACACACAGCAATGATATTTAAATAAATGAATAACAATAACATAAAACAAAACTTCATATAAATTATACACTATATAATCTCTTCATGAATTACAATAAAAGTTTCATCAAATGAGGTGATTTTTCTCTGTGTCCTGTCAGTGGTTATAAAGTTATGGCTGATTGGTGTATATTTAGACTCTTCTATTACATCTTCTGTTACGTTCATTTACTAGGATGGACCGGTGGCTGTTGCCAAAGTATCAAAGATCATTGAATTTGATGAGATGACGGATTTCTTGATTTTCCCTTTTTTTGTTAGAGCACATTTTGGACTGAAAATTTGACTTAAATTAAGTCAACAATTAAATCTACAATTAAGTCAAATAATTGTAATTAGACAATTATATAATAATTTTGACAGGGCTACACATATTTATCATTAAAAAGGCATTACATTGAGATTCAAACGCAACCTCGAGCTAGCTGTGCTTTCTTAGCGTACGTAGCTCCTCCAGAGTTTCACTGTGCCACAGAATGTGCAAGAGATTGTAGGATTCATTATGTGATGCTTTGTGGTGGGCTCTGAATGAGCATGTGTGTTCATGAGGCTGGTGAGTGCATTGAGGACGCATGCAGCGAATACTGATCAAAATTGAGAAAGATCCTTGAAGGAAGCCAATCTTCTATTTATATCAGGCGTCTTTCCATGACACAGAGCTCACTCTCACACTAATGCACTGTAAAAGTGATTTATAAGTGTGATATTGTGAGATTGTCTGTTTAAGGTTCTTGACTTGCCGAAGTGATAAAATTACAGCAAACTAGTCTTTGAGAGCATAATAGCAGATTAGGTCAGCGTGTTCCATCCACCCAGCTTCCCACTCCCTAAAGTGCAAAACAAAAGAGGGAGGTCTGCACTCAGAAGTGGAACACCCCACCCAGCCACTGATACCCTCAGAGGGTGTGCTTAATGACCAGGAACATGTTCCAAACTGAGGGTGCTGAATTTAGATGAAGGTATGCGCAGTCTATGAACACGTCATCACCTCAAAAACGCCAGATTTGCCACTGCGTCAACAAATGGCTCGGATTACTTTCCGTTAAGGACGGTGAAATTCCCAATTCCCTCTTCGTGGCGGAGCCCAAAAGACCTATAACGTTATGTGTCATCCATTTGAGTCAGTGAATGATCTCACATGTGACGGTGTACTTTGATTTGGGATTAGAATTAGTGCAGTGACAGACTCAATAAAGCTCTGTCTGCAGGAACAACAGCATCATCACAGAGGATAGTGCTCTATAGTGGATTCGAGCAGTCTTGTTTATACCCCTGAATCGCCCTGTACATTAGAGCTCACTCTCCCACAGAGAAAAAAAGTTCCTCTTAATGTAGTTCATCTCTCCGTCTTGCCATCAAATGCGGAAGCACTGTGGATGTGAATTCCACTAGACGTCTCTAATTGACTTACCAGTGGTGCTTTATAGAAGCAGGCTGAGGTCAACCACCATGGGGCATACATATGTATTGTATCTGCTTCTGCTTCTTTGAAGCAGACAGGTTGCTCTGAATCAAAAGAAATGTCACAATAAAGAACGTTCCTCCTGCAGGTTTCCTTAAAAGAACATTTATATTGTACTGGTACACGGCAAACCAAGGAGATTTGCTTCTATTGCTGTTTTCTGAGTCACTCTTGTTGCGCCTGCAATACACATAACTCAATGAATTTGCATTTCACCACTCCCGGTTGGTACAGTCATCTTCCCCACATCAGCACTACATGAAGAAATATCCACTGAGAAGCTTTAAGGGTACTTGAATGTGAGCGTACAAGGGAAGTCTTATTAACACACCTATAGTAAATTTCATTTCGATCAGGCGAGACAGAGAACGACGTTAAGATTCAGGTTTATTACAACGGAGAATAGTTGATAGTTAGTCCATCAGAAAGCCTTTACTCCTCAGACTGTCAAGGGAGATTGAGATTGAGCATAAGCAAAGTATATCCCCTTTTTTAAAGTCTGCACACTGGTAGTGGCGGCCGAAGACTCTGCTGAGACTTATGAATGATGAGGTTGATTCATCTGTGAGGATTTGGCAGATAGGCCGGAAACAAGAAAGATGAATGGAGAGAATCATATTTTTAAAAAGACGGCAGCAAGATGATGAGTCTGATGATGAAGGTGTGTCACCGTGATTGGAAAAATGTGTTCAGATGATGGAGATGCTTTTTATTGACACCCTAGACTGTAAAGCGGGTAACTGAGACTGAGCACATGAGAATGGTAAGCATAAGAGTGGTATGAGCAAAAACTCATGCAAGGGGTTACAGAGCATTTTAAGGGAACTCATCGGGGCAAAGATTATTTTTGATAAATAATCACAAGTTTAATAGAGATCTTTTGCAAATGCAGTTTAACATCATGGTGTCTGAGGTCACATTGGCATGAACTCTAACTCTAACCCCAAGCCTTTATGCTGTATACCACATTAAATAGTATTCAACAATGTGCAAATGTTTGTTAGCCTTTTTCAGAACCTCACCTCCATGACATAATAATTACTTCTTCACTTTAACATACAGTATCAGAACACTAAAAGCGTAAAGGGTGGGGATCATAGCCATTGCAACCTCAGACTCCAGAGGGTTGAAATATGGATCAGATTGGTTACCGCATTAAAACAGCTAGAGCCGTTGTTGGAATATCAGGCCCCTCATTTATTCATCTTGGGTTTAGACTCTTAAAAAGGAAAGAGCCAAAAGGTCTGTCTTTCTTTATTCTCATAAAATTTTTAATCACCTCTTTCCAGACCAAGAGACACCTTTTCAATGGCTTTCAGTGGAAGAAAAAAAGCAGATATGGGATGTCTGGTGTCTTTGAAGAGGCTTTCTGCACCATTTTTGACAACCTTGCTCCTAATGGAACTCCTGCAGTAATTCAGGATATTTCAAAGAGCACTCTGTTTCACTTTCCACGTCGGCATGAAATCATCCATCACATCTGTTGTTTTGCAGCTAATGAAATTCAACTTTCAAGAAGAATATATATTTCATATACTGCATATACTCATATATGGTATGAAGCGTGTGTGTGTTTTTGAGTGTGTGTGTGTGTCTGTGTATGTGTGTGTGTGTGTGTGTGCGTGCGCGTGTGTGTGTGTGTGTGTGTGTGTGTGTGTGTGTGTGTGTGTGTGTGTGTGTGTGTGTGTGTGTGTGTGTGTGTGTGTGTGTGTGTGTGTGTGTGTGTGTG
>VRLP01009919.1:0-11257 GCA_009660295.1 Lophius piscatorius
ATACTCTAGAACTTTAATACTTTAATATTATACTTTAATACTTAAATACTAGACTTTAGTACTTTAATACTTTAATACTATACTCTAGTACTTTAATACTAAATTCTAGTACTTTAATACTTTAATACTATACTCTAGAACTTTAATACTTTAATATTATACTTTAATACTTAAATACTAGACTTTAGTACTTTACGACTTTAATACTATACTCTAGTACTTTAATACTAAACTCTAGTACTTTAATACTTTAATACTATACTCTAGAAATGTAATACTTTAATATTATACTTTAATACTTTAATACTATACTTTAATACTTTGATACTTTAATATTATACTTTAATACTTAAATACTATACTTTAGTACTTTAATACTTTAATACTATACTCTAGTGCTTTAATGCTTTAATACTATACTCTAGTACTTTAATACTTTAATACTGTACTCTAGTGCTTTAATGCTTTAATGCTGCCCCTCGTCTGTGGAATGCCCTCCCTGACCATCTCAGGGCTCCACAGACGACTGACACATTTAAAAAAGGACTTAAAACTTTCCTTTTTAGCAGAACCTATAACTTTAATTAACTTTGTTGGTTTTTTGGTAAGGCTTTTATATAGTTATTATTTTATTTTTTATTGATGCTTTTATCTGCTTTTACTTTGTAGCACTTTGAGATTTGATCCAAATGTAAAGTGTGTTATAAATTAAATGTATTATTATTATTTATTATAATATTATCCTTTAATAGTTTAATACTTTAATACTATACTTTAAGAATTTAATACTGTACTTTAATACTTTAATTCTTTAGTACTATACTTTAATACTTTAATACTATACTTTAATACTCTTATTTAATACTTTAATACTATACTTTAATACTTTAGTGTTTACTTTACTACTTTAATACTATACTTTAATACTTTAATACTATACTTTAGTACTGTACTTTATTAGTTTAGTACTTTATTTTAACACTTTAGTACTATACTTTAATACTTTAAAACTATACTTTAATACTATACTTTAATACTTTAATACTATACTTTAATACTATACTTTAATACCTTAATACTATACTTTAATACTTTAATACTATACTTTAATACTTTAATACTATACTTTAATACTTTAATACTATGATACTATGCTTTAATACTTTAATAATATACTTTAATACTTTAATACTATACTTTAATAATATACTTTAATACTATACTTTAATACTATACTTTAATACTTTAGTACTATACTTCAATACTTTAGTACTATACTTTAATACTTTAATACTATATTTTGATACTTTAATACTATATTTTAGTACTATATTTTAATACTTTAGTACTATTCGTTGTGTCACAATGAGACGCGTGAGGACGCGGTAATTGTCTCTCTGGTTACGTGACGTCTCTCAGCTGGAGTCTCTTAAACAGAGATAAAAATAAAAAGACGCATTTGTTAAATAAAGCCTTTTATTAAGGTATCATAAAAACAAATACAGTCAATAGTTTTACAGAACATGTCCCACAAAGTCATGAAGTCCTCAGAATCTTTTACAGTGTAGTCCCTGCATGGACGCAGGTGTGTGCGCTGACAATCTCCCATATTTATTCCACATTTGAACTACAGATGACTGATATCTTTATTTTGATTGTCTGCACACAAGCATGAGACAAAATGTTTGTAAGAGTTTTTTGGCTGCCGGTAAAAAGAAAATGAAAAAAGTTCTGATGTTTGGTTGAACTCTTTTTGAGACTCTACTTTTTCTAGAAAATGTGACGGAACCTGTTTATAATAACAACCAGAATGTTCTGAGCCAGTGGCAGCATGTCTATGCTGAAGGGTAAGGGACCAAGGCCGGACCCCTGGGGCACACCGAGGAGGAGGCGTGGCTATAACGACAGTCCTGATCGTTAAAAAGCCCGTGAGGCGTAATTAAAGACAATTATGTAACTTCATACAAAAACATGTTTTAGAAAAGACGTCGAGCTGAAATCGTTCAAATAAACTCCAGTCTGATTTTTTTTTTGCTCTTTGAAAACATGCTTGAGTGATGTGTCGTTTGACGTCACCTTTAGAGTGTCTGAGATATTAGACTAATAATAATAACGATACATATTATTCATATTTCTCTCCTAAAAGCCTCGACGCATTCAGAATTAACAGGAAACAATATCAGACACTAAAAATAATTGAAGTAAATATTCAAAGACATCGTTTTTCCATAGAGGAGCTCTGCTGAACCGGGCCTTTGGAGGTCCCTCCCGACCCAAACCCGGATCCGTACTTCAGATTTCCTCGGGATGTGGAGCTCACACACAGAGACAGAGTCCAAGGACTAGATGTTTCTGCTGGACTGGAAAAGAGACGGGGTTCTAAGTGAAGGGACGGTTCTGAGACGATCCTTCCCCTCCATGAATGCGTCTCAGGAGAATCATTGAAAGGTTAATTACAAAAGCTATCAGTCCGGCTGAGAAGGAATGGTTCCACGGAGTCCGCCCCTGCTGGCGGACAAGTTAATCTATGGCAGGTCTTCTGCAGGTCCACCTGCGATCCGTCTCCGTCGCTCTGCCGACGGTCCCCGCGGGCCCGTGAGAGGAAACGCTCCATCGCGCTGCTGTGACTCGCCTGCTAATGAATACTGAGGAGCTCAGGACGTTGACGCGCCCACGTAACGGCTGGGACGCTCCTCCGGCCGCTGGGATCGTTCTGCGGCTCAAATGAAGCGGAACGAGGCGCTGGAGCGAGAGCGCGGAGAAGAGCGTCGCTCAGCACAGGCAGCGATCGCTCAGATGTTTGCAGATCCATTCTAGTGACGCCCATAGATCGCCGAGGCTGAGGGGGAGATAGGGAGCAGATTGTGGTCCGTCCGACACGCGGCGCTGAATAATACTTATAAAGATGATGCAGTGTGAAAGTTAACGCAGAGAGCTGCTGGGGAAACTTCTGATGGGTCTCTGCGCGGCCCACTTTGATGTCCAGACACGTTTTCATGGAACATTGAAGGTTTAGAATGTGGAAAGAAGATTGGAAGAGAAACGGTGTCTCGCAGTGATGCAGGGCGGTTCTGAAGTGGGAGTTGGACTGCGGCGACCATCTCTGCGTTAATGTGTTCGGCTGCAGAGACGCTGTGAGGGGACCGGTTCTGGATTGGAAAGACTTCCCGTCCGGATGTATTTATTGTCCCTGCTGACATTCACAGCGCACCATTATAATACCATATAATACCATAAAATACCATTATAATACCATATAATATCATTATAATACCATATAATATCATTATAATACCATTATAATACCATTATAATACCATATAATATCATTATAATACCATTATAATACCATAAAATACCATTATAATACCATATAATATCATTATAATACCATATAATATCACTATAATACCATTATAATACCATAAAATACCATTATAATACCATATAATATCATTATAATACCATATAATATCATTATAATACCATATAATACCATATAATATCATTATAATACCATTATAATACCATATTATATGTAATACCACCTATAAGCACCTATCTACCACTAGGTGCTTATAGGTGGAGGGGAAGGGGGGGGTTAAAATTGACGTAATTGTTAGAGGTAAGTTAAAAAGGGTCAAATAACTCACCATGCTAAAAGCAACTCAATAAATGATGAAATGAAATCCTGATAATAGGACGATAACATTTCTTTAAATAGATTTAGAAATATTACTACTATTAAAACTATCGGGCACAAAATCCGTAAATGATATGATGAAGATCTAAATATCGTTCAAAAATACTACAAGTAAAAAAAACGATCATGTCATAAAACTGATTTATGACATGATCGTCATGACCAAATCATGGGATCAATGTGGGCGGGGTCACCAGGGAAACCCCGCCCACTTCTTCTCACAACGTTCAGAGATCGGAGGACAGACAGTCAATGTGTGGAACGAGGTTTTATTCCAGAACCTTGGTGGAACGATGAGGGGGAGGGGTACACAGGGGGGGTTGGGAGGAGCCTGATGGGTGAGGGATGCAGCACCGGCTGATGGATGGGGTCAGGGGTCAGGGGGTCCGGGTCAGCGGCTGGTGTGGGTGAGGGTAAGGTAAGGGTTGAGACGCGGGAAAACAGTCCGGGTTAGGTTAGGGTTTCGGTTCATGAATGTCCATCCTGACATCGGGAACGTTCCGGCTCTGGTCATCTCCTCCAGAAGAGAGTCTATGTTACGTGATGAAACCGCGTCGGAGAAATGGACATTTTACGGACAATTATTAAAAACATAAAATGAACTAGAAAAGCCCTCAGAGAGCTAAAACCTCCACCCAGCAACAAAACCTGCATCTGAACCTACTTCTTCATCCTCTTTCGTTCTCTTCTTGTGTTCAGCACCTGGTTTTGGCAGGACCCTCCAGTACCTGTAACACAGTAGTACAGTACCTGTGTTCAATCAGCCCACAAACAGGAAGTACCTGTGGTCTGTCAGCCACAACCAGGAAGTACCTGTGTTAAATCAGCCCATAAACAGGAAGTATCTGTGTTCAATCAGCCCACAAACAGGAAGTACCTGTGTTCAATCAGCCCATAAACAGGAAGTATCTGTGTTCAATCAGCCCACAAACAGGAAGTACCTGTGGTCTGTCAGCCACAACCAGGAAGTACCTGTGTTAAATCAGCCCATAAACAGGAAGTATCTGTGTTCAATCAGCACACAAACAGGAAGTACCTGTGTTCAATCAGCCCACAAACAGGAAGTACCTGTGGTCTGTCAGCCCACAACCAGGAAGTACCTGTGTTCAATCAGCCCACAAACAGGAAGTACCTGTTGTTTGTCAGCCCGCAAACAGGAAGTACCTGTGCTCAATCAGCCCACAAACAGGAAGTACCTCTGTTCAATCAGCCCACAAACAGGAAGTACCTGTGTTCTACCAATAACCGATTTACTCCTCGTTGACCGAGATGGAGCTCCTCCGGTGAGATGCTCAGGCTACATACGATGAGGAGCGCTGGCGTGTCTTAGGCGTGACAGACGGGTGGTGGAGTCGTGTCTCCTTCCATCAGAAGAGTTATGATCCGTCACGTCGGCTCGTAACGAATCGGCTGCAGCTTCCATCAGCATCGCCGTGACCCTCATCGCTGTGACCTCATCATTAATTTGGGAAGGCCGGATGATAGATCAGAAGTTCAGTGGAGCATCCTGGGCCAGACCCGGCCTTGGATCGTTCATCAAAACCTCCGGTGGGGAGCGAGCGAGGGACCGGGGAGGAGGAGGAGGAGGAGGAGGAAGTGTCTTACAGCTTCGCTCAGAAACGTTGTCGCAACTCACTGAGGAGGTTTTAGTGCTGATCAGCGATAAACCGTCCCTCTGCTCCTTCTTGTGCTACTTCCATCTCGTCCACGTCTCTACAGAATACATTACACTTTTTAATTTGTAAAAGATGAAGAAGGGACATGAGACACGGAGACAGCTGGTTTAAGACCTCCAGGAAAATAGGAAACAGAAGTTATGAAGACGGTGCAATAGTGAAAACATTTTATGAAATCATCATATGATGCTGAGTCAGCATCTTAACCCACAGCCTCCAGATGGAGGGAGGGAGGGACAGACAGACAGGGAGACAGAGAGACAGACAGACGGACAGAGGGACAGACGACAGAGAGACAGACAGAAAGAGAGACAAACGGACAGAGGGACAGACGGACAGAGAGACAAATGGACAGAGAGACAGACGGACAGACAGACAAACCGACAGAGAGACAGACGGACAGAGAAACAAAGAGACAGACAGACAAACTGAGATACAGACAGACAGAGAGACAGAGAGATAGACGGAAGGAGAGACAGACAGACAGAGAGACAGACGGACAGACAGAGACAGACGGCCAGGGAGACAGACAGAGAGAAAGACAGACACAGACAGACACACAGACTGTGTGTCTGTCTGTGGACCAGGAGTCCGTCTAGTTTCAGGTTCAGGTATAAACGGACTCGTCTGACTGGTTGTTGGTCTTCATTGTTGACTTCTGTCTCATGAGACAATATTTGTCTCTTTGCACAGAAACCCTCTGTTGAGCAGAATGTTTCTAAAAAGGCAGCAAACATTTGTTCTCGGTGTGGATTAGTCTTTTATTAAAGTGTCCGTCCGTCTGCTGAGGGACCGGCGGACCCGGCCCGGCTCTACAGGTAGCGGCTGACATGACTATTACTCATTCTTCAGCGAGTAGCGGGTGTCAGACTCGGTGCTGCTCAGCTGTCAGAGCTGCTCCGTGAGCCGACTGAGGTGATTCATCTTCCTGCCGGCATCATTAACTTCCTGCTGAAAGGACCGGTGGACGGAGACTGAAGCTCTCACGTCCAATCTTCTCCTTCCACCGCATTCTGTCTCTGCTCGCCACTGTTTTTATCCGTCTTATGCGTCTCGGGCTGGAGGACGGTGTCCTCATTTCCGTTCGCCAGCTCGATGAAGGAACGCTGGAACGTCGGAGGAGCGAATGAATCTGTTCAATAATGGATCAAAAGCAGTAATTATGATGGCGGAGTTAAGGACGGAACCACGGAGACACGCCGTCCTGTTCTTATTACCAGAATAATGGAGGCTCATTTATCAGCAGTAAAACCAACAAATGGACATAAAGACACCCGCGGCATCCCGTAACGACTTTCTGCCTGTAATTGCTTCATTTCCCTGCTGCACGCGTTTTTTTCTGCAGGAACACATATTTGCTTTATTTATCCTCCTGAATGAAAAGACTTAATTAGTGATCGCAAAATAAAGACCCGTCAAATGAACCTCTTTTCCACTACATTACTTTTCCACATTAAACCCAAATGAGCGGAAGCATCAGTTCGCAGCTCGGACCGGAAACCAGCGCCTGATGAGGCTCAGAACCGAGAGGGTGTCAGAGATGCGCCGCTGGGCATGGGAGCCCCCGGCGGCGCCGGCGGCGATGATCTATGGAACATCAAATGCAGCAGAACTTCCCGTTGAGCCGGGTCTCTAGTTTCCAGCGCATCTTCAAACCTCTATGAAAGTTGAACAGCAGCAAATGAGACGTGTCAGACGTCTGAGATTGTTTTTCCTCGAGAGGAGAAATAGAACCGAGCTGACCCCCTGACCCCTCCCTCCCAAACGCACCTCTTCTCGATAACAACTTATTATCCAATATGGCGTTCTGGGAGAAATGGTGGCGGGCGTGTGGTGCAGCGTTATTAAGTGCGTCTACGGAGTCTTAGGTTCCGTCCTTCAACCTGCAAATGTTTATTATGAGGGTAGCAGGCTTTGGATCGGGTCCCTGCCCACAGCCGGTTTATCGGGGCGCTGCTGTGTGGCTGGAGATCGGGTCAGAGTTTTATGGATATGATGTCATGTGATGTTCTTCTGACGCCGCTGCTGTGGAGGGAAGTGCTTGATGCTCCACTAGATGCTGTCAGCAACATAAAGTATAAGCACCTCCTGCGGGACATGAGGAGGTTCTACGTGGGCCCGTGAGCGGGGAGCAGCCGGGACGATGATGAAGTCGCTGTGTTAAGGACTGCAGAGGCCGAACGCTCCCCTCCTTTAGGAACGCCGCCCTGAAAGAATCCACGCCGTTTGTTTGAGGGCGGTTAAGAAATACAAACCTCCTCCTGGAATGTACAGCGTTTTTTAATAGGGTTAGAGGGGGGCGAGCGAGAGAGAGAGAGAGAGAGAGAGAGGAGCTAACAGGAGGGCTAGTAGGCGGGGTGGGGGGTCTCTCGTGTCTCCACTTGATTAGTTTAACAGCTCCTCTGATCTTTAGCTGTGATTGAAGTCTTTAAGGGGAACACGGAGGCCAATGGCGGCGCCAGAGAGTCATGTGACTCCACATGCCTACGAGGCACAACAGCTTAATGTCAGGGGGAAATTAAAACACTTTTCCATTACCAGGAGCCTTGAATCTTAATTCATGTGTCGACACGACACCAAGTGGGTGACAAGGTCAGTAAATACTGAGTAAAGTGTGAAAGTTGACCTTTGAGAGCCGCTTAGAAACGAGAATCGTCTCCACGCGTGGACCAGCGAGGACTCATACGTTTATAAACCCACATATCTATTAATAGTAACCTTTGACCTTTGATTTTACACATGCTGCGCTGATCTCAGGTAAGAACACCTAAATAAATCTCAATCCTGAGTCCCTCATGTCCAAATCTCTCTGACTCTAATGTCCCTGTGTCGTCAGCAGCTCCACCAGATCACGACTAATCTTTACATGTGTGGACACCTCGGCAGTAGAACTGTCCTCAGTCCTCCTGGTCCTCCTGGTCCTCCTGGTCCTCCTGGTCCTCCTGTCTCTGTGATTATTGACTGTTTATAAGCTCCAACATCAAATATGTCGCTTCCACTTCCAATCCCTCTTCTTGACCACATGCAAACACTAGTCCATGATTTCAGACATCCGTCCATGATTTCAGACATCCGTCCATGATTTCAGACATCCGTCCATTATTTCAGACATTATTCCGTCATTACTGAAGACATTATTTAATGATTTCAAACATTTTTCCATAAATTCAGACATATGTCCATGATTTCACGCGAGGGTCAGTAGGGTCAGGGGTCAGGGGTCAGCAGGGTTAGGCTCCACAAGAGCCGGGTCTCTCCTCTCCTCTCTGAAAACTCTGCGTCGGTGATTTTCCGTCGATACCAACGACAGGAGACGGATGTTGTTATTAGTTTGTCATTCCAACGTTTCACAGGCTGGAGAACCTCAGAGAGGAACTAACGATCAGACGCAGCAGATCCGGTACCGCTGACAGGACGCTGTGATGGATTCTCCAGAAGGTGAGGATCCACCAGACCGGGCTGCACCCGGTGTGACTGCAGGGGTCAAAGGTCACAGCACAGAGGATGGAGAAGTGGTCATAATGAAATAAGAGCCTTTGTACATGGATCAGATCTTCTGATGTTCTGGTTCCTGTAGTTTCCCCAGGTGATCCGGAACAAAGAAGCCGGATCAGAGTTTCTCCACCTACTTCATTAAGGAGTAGGTGGAGAAACTCAGAGTATATTTATAATATTAATTATAATATGAGTTTATATTTATAATATTTGTTTATAATATGAACAAATATTATAAATATTATAATATTTATTATAATATGAGTTTATATTTATAATATTTGTTTATAGTATGAGTCTATATTTATAATATTTATAATTTTTGTTTATAATATGAACAAATATTATAAATATTTATAATATTTGATTATAACATGAGTCTATATTTATAATATTTGGATTCTTCAGCCCAAGATTCTGTGGTTTGGTTCTGATCCATCTCCCTTCCTGTGGACCGATGCGGTCCTCCACCGGACAGGAGCTGATGTCCTCCTGACCTTCTGAGGCAGGAATCCGCCGTGGTTCTGACGTCGGGCCCGGGCCTCAGCTCCATGTCTGCGTTAGCTCACATCAGGAGAGGCGATCCGCTGATTCCGGGAAGAAGTCCAATCAGCCCGATTACATTTGCTCCAAAGTGACTTTTCCCGCTCATCCAGCTGGGATTTCTTAAGCCATCAATTAGAGACGTCGCTTCTAATCTGCGCCGGCGTGGCAGACGCTGGTCACCTCCCATCAGAGTCATTCTCCCCAGGATCCCGCCCAGATAGACATCTCCGCCGCTCGATGGAGGAGAGCGTAATTAAAGAGGTGGCATTTACTCCCAGCCGGTTCCTCTCAGAGATCCCAATCTGCAATTACCTCCAGAAAATGGCGTTGTCAGGACAGGCGCCGCGTTAATAATGGCCCCGTCTCATGGGCAGGACACAGAATGCAATCTTTTCCACTGAAGCCGCACTTTGATTGTTTATCGCTGTACCCGGGGTTATCGGCCACGCCGCCGCCGCTGTGTACAGAAGGAAATAATCCCGCGGAGCACCAGTGGGCTTCTCCTACTACTTAACCGAGCGGCGCCGGAGCTCATGAAGGGTAACGCTAACACCCCGCTCGTATAGCGGCTGTAATATCGGGGATAGGATTCGCCAACCATCCAGCACTAAGTCTCGCCGCCGCTCATACGCATTTCCTATCTGGCGCGCTCACACTGAGCGTGCTCAGACTCCCTGAGGGCGCCGACAGCCCGAGCCTGACTTTCCACATCCTTCATCCGGAGCAGGAGGACCGTTTGCACAGAAGGCAATTAAAAGCTTTAGTGGTTCTTGCGGGTGGGGGGGGTCGTTTGGGAGCCCCCGTCCACACATGAAGCAGCACCTTATTGGAGAGGGCGGAGTCAGGAAATGGTTCCGGTCGTTTACAGGAAATGGACCGCAGGTAGCGAAGGCCAGCCGAGAGGGACGCGTGTTCATCCATCAGCACCAGATGGGGCCCGACGTGACGGCGGCCCTGCACCTGCTGCAGACGTGGACCTGACACCTGGAGTCCGGAGCGGGACCAGAACCCTGTTCAGATGACAAAAACCTGATTGAGGACTCATGACTTTATGATTCTTGTAGAACTTTACTTTCCCTCACAGTCAGGAGAGTTCGGAGTTTAGGGTCCGATAAGGTTCCGGCGCAGATATGGCAGATTGTCAGGAGCTCTGAGGGAATAAATCTATGAGCGCGGGGAAATCGGGCGCCAGAGATAAGCACGTCCTTAAAATGACCATATGCAAAGGCGCCGATAGTGACCATGTCCGGCCGATTATCTCCTTTGCATATCTTCTAATCAATCCACTGGTGGCGTCCGCGACCGCCGGGTCACAATGCCAGAGTGGTTATTTCTGTTGTTCTTTTTCAGCGCTGCTAATTCTGGGTGCCGCCGAGCTCGTAGAGGAGATGGCGAGGACGTGGGTGACGGTGAAGACGTTTGTGACGGCGAGGACGTTGGTGACGGCAAAGACCTTGGAGACGGCCGCTGGCAGCCGGTGACCTTCGTGTTCGGCGTGCTCCACGACTCCTCCCAGACTCTTGCAGCCGCTCTTTATCGCCGGCCTTCATCAGCAATCGCTCGGCGACGCTCACAGTAATGCATCCATTCTGCTGAGAGCCCGGCGCCTGGTCCAAACATAAAGCACACAGGCAGTGACTAAGAGAGAGAGTGAGTGAGTGAGTGAGTGAGTGAGTCAATCAATCAATCAATCTTTATTTATATAGCGCCAATTCACAACAGCAGTTGTCTGAAGGTGTTTTCCAGAAAGAGCAGGTCTAGAACAAACTCTTTATATAATTATCTACAGGACCCAACAAATTCCTCCTTGACCAAGCACTTGGCGACAATGGCGAGA
>VRLP01009920.1:0-11250 GCA_009660295.1 Lophius piscatorius
GTGTGTGTGTGTGTGTGTGTGTGTGTGTGTGTGTGTGTGTGTGTGTGTGTGTGTGTGTGTGTGTGTGTGTGTGTGTGTGCGTGTGTGTGTGTGTGTGTGTGTGTCTGTGTGTGTGTGTGTGTGTGTCGGGCTCCACGGGAGCGCCGCGTGGATGCCGGGGTGATGATGATGATGATGATGAAGATGACGATGATGATGAAATCTCTCCACAAAGCTCACACATAAAGAAAAAAAACCTTCAGGATGTAGATAAACGTAATCAAAGCCGCTGAATAAGCGACATCCCCCTCGGGTCTGGTACCGGCACCAAACGGTACCTTTTCAATCATTTCAGCTGTAAAAAAATAACGTCCTTAAAGTTTATAAAACATCTAGAAACAGTTTATTTTAACCCTGAGTAACACCGGACCTCTTTAAGGTTATAAAACATCATTTATAAAACATTTCAGAAAGAATTTATTATTATTTTTTTTTAATGAAGTTGCTCAGAAACTCTTTGATAACTATTTCATGGAATCTGATGTAAATATCTCAAAGTTCCTGTTTCTCCGGCACCAGGAAACGTCGCACTTTGGACCAGCGGGAGAGACGATGGTTCCGATATGGGACTAAAATTAGTATTTTGGCTGTGATATTCCACCTATGTCCACTAGGGGGGGCTACATGCTCACATACAACCTTTGGCTGTGACATAAACCAGTGTTTGTATTCAAATGTAGAAAAAGAAAAACGAGGTGGAACGTCGAGAAAATGACGAGTCAGCACAAATCAAAAAAACGCATCATTAATAACCACCAGGGGGCAGAAATATGCCAATATAGAATCTAGAACTTTTTTCTTTCTTTTTTTTTAAAGCTAAGCTAACATTATAATGCTAAGACAACATCAACGATGAAAACTCTTAGTTTTTTTTTCTGTTTTTGTTTTTTTGGCGTGATTATTGTATCCCGTAAATGTCGGGGATATTACGATATCATCAAGCTTTTTTTCACCATCTTATGGCTTTGATGTCTTTGGGACATGTGACGAGGAGGACACTGAGCCTGTCGAGGTTTGGGCCACCTCCTCGTTTTGCACTGAGGTGTACAGTCGGAGCGACGGATGGGTTCAAGGTGGAGGTGGGACTGCATCAAGGATTGGCTCTGAGCCCCTTCTTGTTTGTTATGGTGATGGATGGATACACAGGAGAACCTGAACCCAGACTGTGAGATGGTTCCACAGGAGAAACTGAACCAAGACTGTGAGAAGGTTCCACAGGAGAAACTGAACCCAGACTGGAGATGGTTCCACAGGAGAAACTGAACCCAGACTGTGAGATGGTTCCACAGGAGAAACTGACCCCAGACTGTGAGAAGGTTCCACAGGAGAACCTGAACTCAGACTGGAGATGGTTCCACAGGAGAACCTGAACCCAGACTGGAGATGGTTCCACAGGAGAACCTGAACCCAGACTGTGAGATGGTTCCACAGCAGAGGAGCCTGATTACCGAAGGTTCTGGCTCCTGTTCTACTCCTGGAGACATCCTGGGAGCCTAGCAGGACAATATGGACCTATGAGTTCCATCTAAACAGAGAACCAGACGAATGTTTCTGAGGAGCGGTTCTGGGCGGGGGGACCGTCGGAGCTGGTGAGCAGACTAATATTTATATTCCGGCGCTGCCGACGCGTCTGACTGGATTTACGGTCATGAAGACAAACAGCATGAAGGTGTTTTATGGACTCGGAGCGCGGAGAAATAAAGATTCACCTCCTGAACTTCAACCTCGCTCCTCCGCTGAGGAGGATTGAAGGCGGAGCCGGCGAGCATCACGGCGTGAAGGAGCCGCCGTTCCAGGCGCCCAAACCTCGGGCTTCTGTGAGAAAGGAATGAAGATGAGAAACGTTCCGAAGTATCCATTCATTACAGCGACTGCTGACCCAGCCGGGGAATCACCAGAGGATAGATCCAGTCTCCTCCTTTATCTCCCTCAAGCCGTCTCCTTTTATCTCCTCGCTCGCAGCCATTCCTTCATCACGGTGATGGAGTCAGGGAGGAGCGCCGGCCCTGTTTTCTCCTCGTCCTCACCTTGTTTCTTCCCTGGGTGGATCATTCGTTACTCTGCGGTTGGTATTTGGATCATCGGCCTAGAAACGTTCAAAAAAACCAGCTTCCACAAACACATCTTCATTCTGACCGTTTCTTTCTTGAATCCAGGGAAAACGTTCAAAGGGCAAACGCTTCTTTATTGTGCGCCGACTCTATCGGGTCCAAAAGGTGACACTGATTAGAGGTTTCTGGTGATCTTCTGTCACCACAGGCTCCGCCCACCACTGGAGCTCTGAATCCATACGTTTTATTATAAAGTGGAGACATGAAAACAATCAAAAATACAGCGTTGTCGGATGACTGCTGAATCCGTCGCCGGCGCTGCCATCCCCGACATTATTGGGAATGTCCCCCAAATGCCCCCAATCCCCTGCGTTGTGCAAGCAATCCCCCTGATTGAACCCCTCAAGTGCCGGCGTATCTTTCATTCAAAAAATGCTCCACTAAGTTGGAAAAACACACAATAATTAAATTAAATTAAATAAAAATTAAGGATTATTGAGTCTAAAATTCAAGTTGAATGAACTTAATTTTGAAAGAGGTTTGAATGTATCCTCGTTTAGATGCCTTTGGGGTCTAATTATGCACTCTAAAAAGAAACTCAAAGAATTTACTTTAAATAGTAATTTAAATTAAATAAAGTATTTTTGAGTCGAACTTATTAATTTAGTTGGAAATGCTTTAATTTAATTTTGCAACCTACACTGGAAGTCAATTTTCCTTTTACAGTGTATAATATTTATACTGCAGGAATGAAACAATGTCAGATATGTGCAGCGATAATAATCACGTATTTATTTACTTCATATTTTAGTTTTTTTTTTTTTAAAGGTATTAGGAAAAAATTCCAATTCTGGAATTCCACTTTTTTCATTCACTGTAAAAACAAAGTTATTAATGTAGAAGTGTTTTTAACTCTAACTTATTAACTGCAGGTAATTATACTTTATTTAATTGAGTATTACTAGTTGAAGGAATTTTTTTGAGTTTGCCCAACTTTTCACATTTTACAGTGTTTCAACCATCAGAGTAAAAAATTGGATTTAATCACATTTCCGCATAAAAAGCTGATGTTAAATAAATGATTTTTGATTCCAGCTCGTTATACACGAAATAAAATTTAAAAAAAATTTACGAATCTTTTATTTCTCCATTTATCCACTTTTACAGACCGCACCTTTAAAGTCCTACCAGAAGAAAAGTTGTATTTCGTCCTGCGTTTCTGCCAGACCTGAACTCTGCGCTCCGAGCGAGGTCGTTCAGGAGACAGGAAGGAAGTGCGTCCGCGGCGGCTCAGCCCGAGGCCGAGAGGAGGAGATGAATCCTGACGGGCGGGAGGAGGGCGAGGAGTCGGAGCAGAGGTGGACCTGGGCGCCTTTCATCGTTACGTCCCTGATGTTTGTTCGAGGGGAACAGAACCGGGGGCTTGTGTATTCCGCGGCGGGTACCGAATTAGCATGACTCATGCTAATACGGTGAGTGATGAGATGAACGGCGGCGTTTCTGTCGACGCCTCACACCTCCTGTCGTGGAATCTGATCACCATATTTTCCCAGCATGCCCACCTGGAACATGTATATTACACCTCCTCCATTTATTCATGACGGACGCCATGTCACCCTGAGAGATGGAGGCGAAGAATCAACTTGAGTCGGCGCGGCGGAGGAGAGGCCCGTTGTGCGGCGCGGCGAGAGCGAGGGCTCGGAATACGTAATAGAAATACAAAGGGAGGGAAAATAAATCTTTCACTGTTGAGGAGTAAAGGTCGTTCATCGTGTTATATAACACACTCCTCACGGTGCAGACAGGAGGTCCACAGACAGACGAGCCATAACATTATAACCACAGCCTTTTGTCAGCAAAAACTGTTCTGAGCCGTGGAAGGAGATCCTCCGTGGATGAGAGTCCATTGTCCAGAACATCCCTGAACCTGGAGGTCGGGTCAGCACCTTCAGCTTGTTGTTGAGCTCCTCAAACCGTTCCAGAACCGTTCCTGCAGTGATTCAGGTCCATGAAGGGGCGGGACTCGGTCTGCAGCAGGTTCAAGTACGACCAGGGGTCAGAGGTCACTCTGACCGGTCTGTGGCTACACAGCCCCACATGCAGAACGCTGTGATGTCACCGTGTGTTCTGACATCTTTCTATCAGAACCACCATCATCTTGACTATTGTAGAAACGGGTCACAGCAGCTGATGCTAAAAGTGGTCTTGCATAAGAGCGCCGGTGGTCATAATGTTCTGGCATATTGTTTTTAGATGCTTAATGCTTTGTTTTTTTTAAAGCACTTTAAATCGCCTCGCTGTTCTGGTGCTGCTGGTCCAAAGTCTCGTCGGACGCCTGGCTGACTTTGCCGCCCGCCCACAGCGATGACTGGGATGAGGAATCGGGGTTTCCCCGGGATGCTGCAGGGGCTCCGGCGCCCGTCCTGCCGTCAGATTAGTCCACATTAAACGCACTGAACGAGCCCTGAGGGACGCAAACAAAGTTCATTATTAAATATTTTGCAATTAGCGGCTCGGCTGGAGAGCCTTAAAACGTCGATTTATAAATCAAGTCACATATCGGCTCCCCCGGACGCCGGCGCCGGCGCCGCCGTGAATCATTAATGCTGAGGCGCGTTGACTTTGAGATGGAGGCCGCGTGGGTCCCACTAGTGTGCCGCCGTCACTGAACCCTCTGAATACTTCATGCCCGCCATCTCATTTATTCAGGG
Source organism: Lophius piscatorius (assembly GCA_009660295.1). Lineage (NCBI taxonomy): Eukaryota > Metazoa > Chordata > Actinopteri > Lophiiformes > Lophiidae > Lophius > Lophius piscatorius. The sequence goes on from VRLP01009920.1 coordinate 4,802, forward strand.
GAGGGGGGGTCTCCATAGTGGGTCTCCAGCTATCGCCGCCTCCATCCTCCTCGCAACAGTCGTTTCCCACGGCGGGGAAATTCATCGCTCTGCAAAAGCACTTCTTCTCTGCAGACGATATTTAGGGCGCCAATTAAACTTTACGCCGCACGGGCAACTTTTAACCGTATTAATACTTTAAATCACCCCCCACCCCTTCCTTCGCTTCATCATCATCGCCTCCCCCTCACAAGATTTGCCGCGACGCCGTCCGCCGCGGCGAGACACGGAAGACAAACTTAATAAGCCCCGTTTGATATTAACACGGATTCTGCGTTCTGAAACGGCCGCCGCCGTCGTGACAGGAAATACGGAGCCATTCGTCAAAAATACGATGTTTTAATCGCTTCTATCTGATCGCAATGACTCCATTTATGGCGAGGAATGTGCCATAAAGACGCGGATCGTCCGTCACGGAGACGACGGGGTTCCGTTTTCATTAAATCTGAAAAAGAACCCGATAAAATCACGAACTTTATTTCCACACCACTTCTTAATTTATTTACGTACTTTATGTTCCGATTTAATTTATTTAAGTTGATTTAACCTCGACTTTAAGATTGAGTCCGATGTCATTAATAACGACGGATTCAAGTTTGTTTTCTTGGATTAGTTCCAATTTAATTTGTTGGAATTAATACAGTTTAGTTACAAGAGTTAGTTTAACTCAGTTTAACTCAGTTTAACTCAGTTAAACTCAGTTAATTCTGTTTGGATTAGATATTTGGATTAGGCCCAACATAATTCATTCTGCTGGATTCAATGTAGTTACTTGAAGTAATCCCAATTTATTTACGTACATTAAGTCCAACTTAATTTATTCAGGTTGATTCAACTTGGTTCATTTGATTAATTCCAACTTCTTTCCTTTGAGTTAGTTGGATTAGTTTCTTGGATTATTTACACTAAAGAGACGTTACGTTCAAGAAAATCAACAATTTGCAGTTTTTACTTTTCTATTTTACCAACTGTGGGAAAAGAGGCTCCGCCCCTTTGGAAGCTTAAATCCTAAAAACTACCAAACTGCATTAAGAACTGGTTCCAGGACCTGATCCCCACTTCAGTAGACCATCTTCAGAAGCAGGAAGTTGTCTCCAAGGTCGGACCAGTAGCATATTATGTCAAAATCAAAAGATATTCCAGGAGGTTAGTGAAACCCATCAGTCTGGGAAGGGTTCCGAAGTTATTCCTAAGGTTCTGGGAGTCAACAGAAAGGATGGACACACTTCCTGAACGACCAACTGGGTCACAGAAGATCAGAAAAAAAACATCCAGAGAACTGCAGGCCACCCCCCCCCCTCGCATAATGAAGGTCAGAGGTCACGGCTCCACTATTGCAAAGACAATGGGCTTAAAATGGCATCATGGGAAAGTGGTGAGGAGGAAACCGAGGTCGACCCAGAAGAACATTAGGGCTGGTCTGAATTTACCCACAATACACCTTGATGACCCTCAGAGCTTTACGGAGGATCTTCTCTGGACTGACGATGTGACGTAAAACCCACATTTAAAGTTTCATTTTAAACTCGTGCTTTATGACAGTTTCAGACCGTCTTTCTTTAAACGCTGCATCTTCTCGTCCCTCCAGCAGGACGTCCTGCAGCCGCGCCGACGCAGACCGGAGTCAAAGTTAATCACCTTCTCCAAAACGACGGAGGCTCGTTTGTCTCTCCCTGCTTTCACACCTTGGTTCCGAGGAGGAGCAGAGACAGATGGCGGCGATAGAGCCGGAGCGCCGCGGTGAGTAACGTCTCGGCCTCGCGGCTCTAAACCATCTCCAGATAAGATCTCCGGCCCGCTGGAGCGCCGGGTGACAGATCGCAGCGCTGGGACTCTTCGCTGACTCCTCTGTGGGAACGTTATAAACTGGGATAATCAAACGCAGGAAAAACAGTTATCATGTCGTCTGTGGAAGTATTTAGTCCTGGGCGAAGTCAAACTGTTCATCATTACAAATGAACTCTCCATCGTTGGCCACCGCCACGTTAGAAGTAAACGACATGAGGGGGAAACTGTGAGCGTCGTCCTGCAGTACCTCCTACCGACCACAGGGGGGCGACAGCAGCACAGAACACACTGCCCCTCTGAACTCAGCAAGACGTCAACAGGCGGGTTAGCTGATCCCAACATGTAGGCTACAGCCACATGCAAAGATAGCTGAAATTGGCTAACGTTAGCTATAAGAGCTAAATTTATACAGCGCTAGCTATGAGAGCTGAAATTGGTTATCATTAGCTATGAGAGCTCATTTTAGCCAGCGTTAGCTGTGATAGCTGAAATTAGCAAACACTAGCTATGATAGCTTATATTACATTCTTTTGATATGAGCGATGAAATCAGCTCATGTTAAGCCAAGAAAATTCATACTAGCTACCTTTAGCTATGAGAGCTAAATTTAGCCAGTGTTAGCTTTGAGAGCTGAAATTAGCCAACATTAGCTATGAGAGCTGAAATTAGTTATCATTAACTATGAGAGCTTATTTTAGCCAGCGTTAGCTATGAGAGCTGAAATGAGCTAACATTAGCTATGAGAGCTAAATTTAAACCTTTTGTTATGAGCGACGAAATCAGCTCATGTTAGCCAAGAAAAATCATACTAGCTACCTTTAACTATTAGAGCTGAAATTAGCTAATATTAGCTACTAGAGCTTAAATCAGCCAGCGCTAGCAATGACAGCTGAAATTAGCTAAAATTAGCAATCAGGGCTCAATTTTGCAAGCATTAGCTATGAGAGCTTAATTTAACTAATGCTGACTATGTGAGCTGAAATGTGCTAACATTAGTTTGAGAGCTAAATTTAGCACATTTTAGCTATGAGAGCTAAAATTAAATCTTTGCGATGAAATCAGCTCATGTTAGGGAAGTGATATCGTACTAGCTGCCATTAGCTATGAGGGCCTAAACTAGCTATTGTTAGCTTTAGAGATCAATATTGTCAATGTTAACCATTAGAGTTAAACGCGGCCAACCTTAGCAATGGCTGCTAAATGAGCTAAAATCCTCTAGCCTTAGTTAGTCGACATTAGCTACTACCCGTCCTTTTTGAAAGGATCTCTTTTCTTTTTTTTTCAGCAACCCTGACGTTGAAGCGGTCGGTTTAACGGCGCCGTCAGTAACGTGTTTTACTGCCCAGGTGAAGGTCTTGGATTAATATCGCCTCTACATTAATGTGCATGTTTTACTGCTGCAGACGTAAGAGCTCCGGGCTTTTTTAAAAAAAACATTAATAGATCATGGTTGATGACATCATCACCCTCTGAGACGGAGAGGAAGTTCAAATTTGCCTTAAAATGGAAATAATGTGGGTGGAAATCAGAAAAAAAAACCATCAGCTGCAGGTTTGATAAATGTTCAGGTTCGTGGGGGTCGGATTCTTTATCTGAGGTCATCATCAGCTCACTTCCTGGACGAGATCTCTCTCCAATCTTGTTCATCTCCTCCGAGTGAGAGTGATGCCACGAGGGACGCCGATATCGATCGGCGTCCCTCATGGCGAGGGAGATTAATACGGGACGAGGAGCTGCTCGAAAGGCGCTTAAGTAGAACACTTCCCACCGAGGAGATCATTCACATCATAATGAGCTGTTAATGCGACAGGAAGTGACACGATGGTGTGTGTGTGTGTGCGTGTGTGTGCGTGTGTGTGTGTGTGTTTCCATCATATGAGCGAATAATGAGGCTGAGGGTCCCGGGATGTGGGCTCTAGTGGGCCACGAAGGCACTCCTGTCAGCGAGGATGATTAATTAGTGAGGGCTGGTTCCCATGGCGATAACGCTACAGGAAGTAGTTCAACCATGTGAATCTCTGTGGTTGTGAAATAAAGTAGTGAGAGGACCAGGTTCTAGTTTTGGGCCGGCACAAGAGCCGGGTAAGAACCAGCTTGGTTTTCATTGGAGAGGAACTAGAGCCACGTCATTACATCACAGAGACACTAGAGCGAAATCATTACATCACAGAGACACTAGAGCGACATCATTACATCACAGAGACACTAGAGCGACATCATAACATCACAGAGACACTAGAGCGACATCATTACATCACAGAGACACTAGAGCGAAATCATTACATCACAGAGACACTAGAGCAAAATCATTACATCACAGAGACACTAGAGCGAAATCATTACATCACAGAGACACTAGAGCGACATCATTACATCACAGAGACACTAGAGCGAAATCATTACATCACAGAGAAACTAGAGCAAAATCATTACATCACAGAGACACTAGAGCGAAATCATTACATCACAGAGACACTAGAGCGAAATCATTACATCACAGAGAAACTAGAGCGAAATCATTACATCACAGAGAAACTAGAGCGAAATCATTACATCACAGAGAAACTAGAGCCAGGTCCGTAGCATGTAGCATTTTTTATTTACCCATGATGCTCCTGTGATTCAGCGCACATGAATATTACAGGAGTCCCTCAAAGTGAACGTCTAAATGAGGAAACATGATGAAGGAAAGAAGAAGAAGACTCTATGGCGCTAAAGGGGCGTGGTTATAACAGAAATGTAATAATTGATCTTAAAGCTCTTCATTATTATTAGAACACACCTTAAATAATATATAACATAACAAAATCATTCACGGTTTAAGTGTTTAACGGTAACCGGACCGCAGCAGGTCGTGGTGAGGTCACAGAGAGGAGGAGGAAGGACAGGAGATGAAGACGTGGTGTAAAGTATCAGCAGAGAATCTCACTCCGTCCATCCGGCGCTGGAACGAACGGTGATGTCACCATCGATTAACCTCCTGATCCCTTTAATGTGATTGTGGCGCTCACAGGAAATCTGGAGCTCATCAGAGACGCAGCGATGGACGGATGGACAGAAACCACAGGATTCATCCTCTCCTCCGAGCCTTCACCCACCATCATCATCATCCTCGTCATCGTCATCGGAGTCACGTGGCCCTTCACTTCAGATTCACTCCTCTCTGGATCATTCTGACTGGGGATGAAACCCGTCCTGTAGGTGTCGTGTTTTCTCAGGGCGGATTTGTGATTTCAACTTCAGGTACTTCAAATTAAATATCAAAAAATACCAAAAAATATCAAAAAATATCAAAAAATATCAATAAATATCAAAAAAATATCAAAAAATACCAAAAAATACCAAAAAATATCAAAAAATATCAAAAAATATCAATAAATATCAAAAAAATATCAAAAAATATCAAAAATTACCAAAAAATATCAAAAAATATCAAAAAATACCAAAAAATATCAAAAAATATCAAAAAATATCAAAAAATATCAATAAATATCAAAAAAATATCAAAAAATATCAATAAATATCAAAAAAATATCAAAAAATATCAAAAAATATCAAAAAATACCAAAAATATCAATAAATATCAAAAAAATATCAAAAAATATCAAAAATTACCAAAAAATATCAAAAAATATCAAGAAATACCAAAAAATATCAAAAAATATCAAAAAATATCAATAAATATCAAAAAATACCAAAAAATATCAAAAAAATATCAAAAAATATCAAAAAATATATCAATATATATCAAGAAGTCATTATTTGATTATATTCTCCTCATAGAAGGTTAGGGACAGAAATGTCCCCTGTCTCAAGTAGTAGTAGAGGCCAGCAGTGAAGGTAGTAGAGGCCAGTAGTGAAGGTAGTAGAGGCCAGCAGTGAAGGTAGTAGAGGCCAGTAGTGAAGGTAGTAGAGGCCAGTAGTGAAGGTAGTAGAGGCCAGTAGTGAAGGTAGTAGAGGCCAGTAGCGATTCTTTCACTCTGGAATTATGGCTTTAAAATATTTTTCTCACATTTATCCATCAATTAGCCAAACGGTTAAAACTCATACGGTCCTAAATCCCAGAATTAAATCCTGTTAATAGTTTTGTCTACGATTTTTATGATCCGGAGAGAAAAACGTTGAACATTTTTTGTATTATTCACCTTTAGAAAGTGAAGGCTCTGTTTGTTTGTTTGTTGTTTGTTTGTTTGTGAAACCTGACTCAGACCGTCTGACGTAAACACCTGGAACAACAAAGACGGTTTCTGCCGGGCCCACAGAGGTCCACCTTTCATCGGCAGTAATGGTTCTGCAGGAAGCGGATGTTGTGTAAACCATGATTCACCGAACCGACCGGAGGACGGAGAGACACTCCAGGAATGGATCGCAGCTCCGATCATCTCAGGACAGGAAGTGAGGAAGGCTTTTATGACGGGTTAGAAGAACCTGGAGGATCAGAGTAAAAATAGAGACAGAACCACCGAACATTTTAGTTCGTCTGATTCATGAGAAAATATAACAACTATATTATAAATATATATATACTAATCCAACTTTATGTGTTTGTTTGAGATGTTTACAAAACCAGGTTTGTTACCTTTAAGACTGTTTCACTGTGTGAACCTGGACTGTTTCACTGT
>VRLP01009921.1:0-11249 GCA_009660295.1 Lophius piscatorius
TAAAGTCAGGATATTGTGAGAATAAAGTCAGGATATTATTAGATTAAAGTCAGGATATTATGAGAATAAAGTCAGGATATTGTGAGAATAAAGTCAGGATATTATCTGAATAAAGTCAGGATATTATTAGATTAAAGTCAGGATATTGTGAGAATAAAGTCAGGATATTGTGAGAATAAAGTCAGGATATTGTGAGAATAAAGTCAGGATATTGTGAGAATAAAGTCAGGATATTGTGAGAATAAAGTCAGGATACTTTAAGATTGGTTTTTCTTACTTTAGGAGGAGTTTTCCCAGAATTCCTCCATAAATCGTTTATTTGTTGTTTGATGTTGAGTTCGGAGAAACTTTCTAATATTTCGTTGAAACTCTTGATCTTAAACGATTCTTTTTGAAAACGTTCTACATGAAGTTCTTACTTTTACCTGTGAAACCAGCGGTCCGGTCTGAGGCGCTGACCCGTGAAGAGACGCATTAATGCTCATTTATCCTCCGCTGCTGGACTCCTGAACTCACCACCCTGAATAAACACGCCTCCTCCTCAGGGTCTGGCCCCGAAACAAAACCAGAACCTCCTCCAAGTTCTCACGTTTAAGAAAAAACAAATATTTACAGAATGAAACTGGACCGCGCCGACCCGTTCTGCTCCGCCCCGACTGCCACTGTGGCGACGCCGTTACTCCTAAATGACACAAACTGCACCTTTAAAAAGGGAGAATTGTATTTCTCCTGTTTGCGTGGAAAAGACAAGGAAACGTTCCGACCCGGTTTCGGACCTAATACCGTCCGGACGGCGCTCAGAGCTGCCCCGGTGCGATTGGATCACCCGGGGACGGGTGTCGATGCGTGGCGTGAACAGACCCGGCGTGACCACAGAGGTGGGTGACCCGTGGTACATTCAAAACATCAGGAGGTCACGGTTCCGGAAGCCGACCCGAGCCGACCCACACCAGACAGTGCCGAAGACCAGGCCGTGATAAATGCTTTCTTTAGAAACATGAAGAAGACAAAAGACCCTGAAAATATACACCCGGACCCCCCACCCCCCACCCCACCCCATCAGAACCGGGCTATCGTTACACCCGTCATTATAATGTGATACCGAACCTTTACGTCACATGACTGTGAATCGAGACGCCGCCTGAAAATATCAACACAGATAATATTACATTTCCCTTCTGGCCGCGTCGGTTCAGACCGTTTTCCTTTCTGTCCTGCGGGCCGGGTCACTTTTCCGCTCCGGTGCTTTTGCTCTCCCTCCCAGTTGGAGCGGGTCCACAAAGTATAGAATTTCAATTACAATGCGATCTCGGTCGCTTCCAACGTTCGGCGACGGGACAGCAACGGGAGAAAAATCCAATTTTTGTGCATCCAGGCTTGCAGCTTATTGCGTCCTGCCCCGTTTGGCTGATGGGAGCGGCACCGCCACCGAAACGACAAGTCTAATCAGAACCGCCATCAGCGGCCCAAAACGGCAACAAAAAAAAATAAAGAAGGGGTGAAACGACCCCGAAGATACGAGAGCGGAGACGTTCTCCTCGTGTTCCTCGGCTCCGCCCACAGTTTGGGGAGCCGGCCTTGGAGGGGTCTCCACGGCTGGTGGCAGGGGGGGGTGGTTGGTGGTCGTAGAGAGGTGGAGGTGGGAGGGACGGAGGCGGAGCGCTTCCCTGAGGGGGGTGGTGGATTTAGAGGGACAGCCAACCCAGCCAAGCCATTCTGGACCAGAGGTCCAGCAGGAGGAGAGCGGTCACAGCCCAGAGGAGAGTCCCAGGAAGAGCGAGGCCAGAGCGGCTAACTGGACCGGCGCCGACACCGACCTCCGACTCGGACCGCCGTCGGTCAGGAAGGGTTCTGGAGAATCATATCCCGACCCATCTGGAAGGAGAGAGGACAGAAAAAAAAGAAACCGACAAAATATCTGAAGAGACACAACGAGGAAGACGACGACAAAACATGTCAGCTGGTGTGTCTGTAGCTGGATCTGAGACAGGGGCGGGTACGGGGGGGGGGGCGGGTCAGACGGGTGCTAGTAGCACCTTTCATACAAGGGGGGGGGAATAACTGGAGGAGAGACACACACAGCTTGATCCTGCTAGTAGTTACCATATTTGCAAAGCTAATAACCAGCGAAGTGAGCAGTTGATCTAGTAATGTGCTAGCTTGATCCTGCTAGTACTTGCTAGCATTGAAAAGCTACTGATTTGCCAAGTAAGTGGCTGATCTAGTTACCAGCTAGAGACATTTATGAACCATCTCCAATGCTACGTAGCTAGCCTCACCATAATAGCTACAAGTTTCAGGAAACTAATAAGATAATAATCCAGTCGCTTATCCAGTTGGTTATTAGCCTCTATATGCTAAGAGTTAGTAGCATTGAAAAGCTAATCCAGTTAGATGCTAGCATCCTGACCTTTCCTCTCCTCTGCTGACCTATTTATTGATTATATGGGAATCCGTTTATGCTAATAAACAGAATTAAAATAAAATAAGTGGAACCATTAAAGGGTTGGGGGTGAGGGGGGTGAGGGGGTGAGGGGGGTTAGGGGGTGGGGAGGGTGAGAAAATGCTACTCCTCTCATCAAAAGGCTGGAAGGAGGGATGAGGACGGAGCTCTGCAGGGGGTTTAACCAACCTAATTATACTTTAATCACAGAAACTGGAAGGACTGGGAGTGTGTAGCACACACACACACACACACACACACACACACACACACACACACACACACACACACACACATACACAGACAGACACACACACACACACACACAATCCGGCGACAACTAGAGCGTCAGATTAACCCCCTGAAATTGAGTAAAACGTCTGAGAAGCTTCCGAGGACAGTCGAGGAAGACGAGGGTCTCAGGATTCCTTCCTTCTCACTGAGATCCGGAATGATCTGAGCCCGGAATACCACACAGGATGTGGATCATGCTGTTACGTCCCGACGTTTTTTTGACCGTGTTTAAGAGACCCATTAACTTTATCGTCATTCAAATCCACGATGATGCTATTCTCAGGGCGTTAGCATGCTAATTACCAGGTATGGAACTGGAATGACACACCTAGCCAGTAGCTAATAAGCTGCTAGGCTCAGTGTGTGAGTAGTTAGCACTTTTAGAAAGCTAATGACCGATTGAGCAAGTGGTTTATCCAGCATGTTGCTAGCGTCATTGTGCTAATAGTTGATTTGACCAGAGCTTTATTTAAACAATCTGCTTTGCTAGGTAGCTAGCCTCAGTCTACTACTTACCAGTTTCAGAAAACTAATGACCCAAAAATCCTATAGCTAAGCTAGCAGGTAAATAGCCTATGTGTAATAGCAGTAAATAGGTTTGAAAAGCTAATGACCAACCGAGACATTTGAGCAAGTAGCTAATGCAATAGTTTGCTAGCCTCTGGATGATAGTAGTTACCAGGGGTATCAAAGCTATTGACCAAAAAGCTAACCCAGCAGTAGCTGACCCAGTAGGTAATAGCCTCTGCTAGTTAGATGTTAATAGCTTCCAAAAGCTAACTATCAGCCTATCAGCTAACCCATCAAGCAGGTACCTTTTCCAGAACATTACTAGCGTCATGATGTTTGTAGCTGATTTGATTTGCCATTTTTACCTAGCTTCAGCTTGCTAAATAGCAGTTTCAGAAAGCTAAAGACCCATCAAGCCGGTATCTAACCTAGTAGATCATTAGTCTTTATATGCTAGTAGTTATTATAGCCACCTAGCCTTTAGGTTTTTGGGCCTCCGGTCGGTTGCTAGCCACCTTGTGCTAGCAGTTACCGCCTTTGGAAAGCTAATAACTAAGAGACGCAGCTGATCCAGTAGGGTGACTGCAAGGTGATAGCATCATTGCATTAGCATTGCAAATCATCTTCTTCGCTAACACACGCAGCAGCTACCCTAGCCCGCTGTTTGGCGCCGGTTCTGATGCCGAGGGAGAACCTTATTAGCGGGACGCGGCGCGTTATTAGAGCCGACCCACGCAGTCTGTGATGGGTTCATTATTGGATTAAGTGCCGGAGCTTCGCTTCAGGGAGACTTTCAGAGTCTTCGGTTTTCTTTCAGCAAGGACAGAAGGTTGAGATGTGACTGGATGTGAAGCGTGTGTGTGTGTTTTTGTTGTGTGTGTGTGTGTGTGTGTGTGTGTGTGTGTTTAAAGGTGTTAGCTGCTGAAGGAATCAGAGCAGAGACTGATGCCCGGCTTTTTCCATCAGACCTCTTATTCCCCCCTAATTTTACCTTGATAGCCAATCTGGACCTCCGCGTGTGTGTGTGTGTGTGTGTGTGTGTGTGTGTGTGTCAGAGCGTGACTTACCTGGAGGTCTGACGTACACCTTCAGCTTTAGACACGCCCGCCCCACATGGTTGGGGTGAGGAGAGGCTGTGACAGATTGAAAGAGGAGATTAGCGGCGGTGAAGTGATTTAAATCATAGAGTTATTAAAAAAATAATCGTTTTAGGTTTTTTCGGCCGAAGCGTCTGACTGGTGTCCCATCAGGCAACTTGGCTGGATGAGGAGTTGAGCGATGGCGGTGTGACCACAGGCCTGAGGCGTGAATAAGTTAACTTCATTAACCGGTGTCACGGGTTCTTCTTTGTCTTTATTTGATATTTTTATAGGGACTTAAAATCTGTTACCGCGGATACTGTTAGCATAGCGCTAGCAGCTAGCTGACCTCTGATCCCAGCTGAATAACTAGAGCCTGATAAAACCGTGACTGATTATTGGCTCCTTGAACGACAAGACATCTGATCAGATGACCAACTAATCAACCGAGCGACCAACTGACTGACCGACCAACAACAGGAAACAGACCAACAACAGGAAACAGACCAACAACAGGAAACAGACCAACAACAGGAAACAGACCAACCATGGATCTCCTGACGGGCTGAACGGTTCCGGTTGAATTAACCCTGAACTGATTCTTGTCTTTGATGAAGCAGTAAATCCTCCAGGGTCTCAAACCCAATGTAAGCGGGTCAGGGTCCAAACCCCCCCGACCAAGAACAGGATAAGTTGTTACGGAAAATGAATGAATGAATGAATGAATGACTGAATGAAAGGATGAATGGATGAATTCATTCATAATGGAGGATGGTTCCTCTCGTTTATGAACGGTACAGGGACACATTAGACCCGTCGACTCTAAACCGGTTTTAACGTTAACCGGGAGAAGCACCGGTGATTTCAGAGTGACAGAAGTGAAAGTGAGTTTTCGGTTCCATGTCCGTCTGACGGCTGCAGACCTTTAAGGAAACTCTAAACAAACATCGGCTGGTGGAAAACTTCTTGACTTTGTCTCTCGAGGAAATCCAACCAGACCGAGACCACCGTGACCCCCAGAGGGTCGTCATCAAGATCCACAGGAAATAAACCTGAGCCTTCCTCTGCCCTCTCCATCCTTCACCTCCCTGTCCTCCTCTTCCTCCTGCCGCCTTCGCCTCTACCCCGGTCCACGTCCTCCGCTCAGTGTCCGACCGCGGCTCCGCCCACCGCTGCCCGCCGCCACTCTCCCTGATAAATGGCGGCATTTAAGGAAGACACAGGCGGTTATATTTCTCCGTCCAGCTCTCCCTCTGAAGACGTGCCCTTGTCATTTAAAGAAGAAAAAAAAGTCTCCTTGTCTCCTGGACGCCCTTTTGTAAATCAGTCAACCTCATCATCTGGCAGCTGTGAGAGGTGAGGGGCGGAGACGGCCTGTCAACATGTCAAACCTCGTGACAGACGAGCACACATGGGCGCACACTCACACCAGAGCGCCACCGCAGATGTTTCACAGGATGGAAGTGGAGGGTTAACATGCCGCCACTCCTCATCAGTCCTGACCTGTGGGACAAAAACCAGGGAGGCTGTCAATCAAGACGATGGACGCCGCCTTTCATGGGCTCAATTCACAACTGACCCCCGTCAGAGCGGACACGCCCCCCCCCCGGAGATCCCAGGAACACAATACTACACACCAGAGGGGTCCGTCCGGCCTGACATGAGCCCAGAAACAAAAGGGGGCCCATGTGAGTCCAGGTGGGGAACAGGACGCCGGCTGGATGGTCGCCGTGGCGACGGCGCCGACTGACATTTACAAAGCACTCGGAAAAATAAAATTCGGGTCGGATCCGGCAGTCGGGTCGGATTCACCGCCGACAAGGACAAACCACTCCCCAAAGAATTATGGGGCCCTGATGGGAGCGGCGCCAGAGGAGGGGGGCGGGGTCACAGAGACCGTATATCATCTTCTACAGGAAAGGTCAAAGTTCGGGTGGGCAATAATTCTCTGAAAGTTAAACAAGGACAGAAAATGTTTGATGACATGAGATCTCCACCAAAACTCCCTGCAACCAAAAGATAAAGAAAGCCAAACACAGATCAGCCATAACATTGAAACCACCTGCATCACAGAGAGGCGGAGCCCCGTGATGTCACTGTGATGTCACTGTGATGTCACCGTGATGTTCTATCAGAACCAGCCTTGGGGATCAGAAGTTTGTTGTACTTGGTTTGAGGTCTGGATCTTCTCTAATAATCTGACCTTCACTGGTTTGAGGTCTGGATCTTCTCTAATAATCTGACCTTCACTGGTTTGAGGTCTGGATCTTCTCTAATAATCTTGACTTCACTGGTTTGAGGTCTGGATCTTCTCTAATAATCTTGACTTCACTGGTTTGAGGTCTGGATCTTCTTCAATAATCTTGACTTCACTGGTTTGAGGTCTGGATCTTCTCTAATTGTCTGGTTCTCATCTTCACATTTATCTTATGAACACCTCCACGCTGTGAAAACCAGCTGATGACTCACAGATGTAGTAATACTCGTGACCGGGCCTGAACTCGAAGCCCAGTGAGAACGGTGTGAAGAGCTGGAACTTCTCAGAGAAGCGCAGTGGTCCGTCTGGACCGCTGGGGCGGTTACACTCCCAGCGCTTGAAGCCACGCATCCTGTGCTGGCAGGAAGTGTAGCCCTCGTGGTTGACCATGAAGAGGATGTAGCGCTCCATGCGCCCGTGGGTCGGCGGACCCTCGTAGTACGGACAGTAGATGTCCAGGTAGTCGTTGATGTTCACCGCCACCCTGTACTCGCCATGCCAGAACCTGCAGGACAGGAAGCAGAAGATTAGAGATCAGTATTGAAAAGAACCAAGATCTCCGGGTGATGAACCCAGTCGGTAGAGAAGAAGATTGAAAACATCTACATCTCGTGATCCAACAGAATCAGAACCTCGACTGGATTTTAATGGCAGCATAAAACAAACAGCAGCCAGTTGACCCCAACCCTCTGACCTCTAGGAACATGACGCACGTGATGTGCCCCAACCAACCATTTGACCCTCCACCATTCAAACCTCAACCAACCATCCAACCAACCATCTAACCATTACCCAAACACAGGCCATCCAACCAACCAACCAACCAACCAACCAACCAACCAACCATCTAACCATTACCCAAACACAGGCCATCCAACCAACCAACTAACCAACCATCCAGAGGTCCCGGACCTCCTGGTGGAGCCCTCGGACCTCCTGGTGGAGTCCTCGGACCTCCTGGGGGTTTTCATTGCTCTGGCTGAAGGACGGAGAGAAGTCAGTCAGCATCCCTCTGGTTCCGTCTAACTGGATCGGGGCCAGATGTGCTTCCTGGGATTCATTAGCATGTTTGGAATGTTCTGCTGCTGGTGTGTCGCTCGGGAGAAGTGGGTCATGTGACGGCGGAGAGCACACGTTTTTTAGCCCAGCGCCTGAAGAGGCGCCGAGAGGTGGCCTTCTACTCGGTTCTGGGCGGAGACGGATCACGTTGGCGGCGATGTGATGAATGGAAGGAGGTCAGAGGTCAGAGAGGAAGAAGTAATAGAATATAAATGCGGCGTGGAGGAGCTGCACATGGAGAACATGTCGACTCCATGGCGCTGATGACATCATGCGGACTCTGAGTCTCGGCCGGGTTCTGGACTCCTGTTTACAATCATGGAGTCACTGGAGCGAAACGGTCCAATTAGAGGAGGCTGATTGTCTCGATTGTTGTTATTGTCATCAGACTTCATTTAAAACCCAACTCTGTTCATCCGGTTCCCCCATCTGATCCCAGGACATCAAAGTAACGTATCGACCCGTTCACGGTGCCGCCTACGTCTAGATCATCTCTGACCCGGTCCACAGAGTCCTCTGGGAACCGGTCCAGTGGGTTTTGTGTGATTATGCAAAATGTTAGGAATGTCTGATGTGGTGAAGTTGAGGAAGGAGAAAAAGAATTTGCTGGTTCTGTTTGTTTATCCGGATCGACTCCAATGGTTAACGGGTTCTTCCCTGACCTCATCTGTCCGTCAAACATCTGCAGATCTCTGCCGCAGATAAACAAACAAACAAACAAACAAAGAGCAACAAAACTAGAACCAGAACATAACCCACTGAACGACAAACGGCCGACCAACCAACATCACAAACAACTGACCAACTCAATGACTGACTGACTGACTTACTGAACGAACAACCGACCTAATGACAGAACCACTGACCAACTCAATGACTGACTGACTGACTTACTGAACGAACAACCGACCTAATGACAGAACCACTGACCAACTGTATCAAATGAGCTAATGAGGGACCGTATGGGAAACAGACCAACCCACCAACCGGACCAACTGAACGACTGACCAAATAACTGACCGAATGAACGACTGACTGACTAAGCGTCTTTCCAAATGACCAAAGATATGACTAACTACCTGACCGGATGATTGAACAACCGACCTAATGACTGAACCACTGACCAACTGTATCAAATCAGGATCAGTTGGACCGGTACCTACAGAACCTGCAGAGTTCAGGTGTTTCCTAACGGTCCTCTGACCGTCTCTCTGTTCCGGCGTCTTCGTCCTGAAACCCTCTCTGACTCCTCCTCCCCTCCAATATTTCTCGCGGCTGTTTGAGATTCATCGGAGCGACGTGGCGGCGGCGGAGGATCTCACCTCGCCGTTTGTGAAATCACTCTATTTCCCGACGTACGCCAGCAGTCGCATTTAAGATTCAGCCGCTACCTTGTTTGGTAAATTTGAGAGAAACGTCTTCAATCACCGCGGCGTAAATAAATCGCCGCCGTCTCCAAGCTTTTTTGAACTAATTCATCATTTTCCCCGCCCCCCTCACCTTGGCAGTAATTGATTGGCTGAATGAAGACATTTTGGTTTAATCGCGGCGGCGGCGGGTAATATTCAGCTTTGGGACAAATTATCGCTCTAATGGCGGTCCCATCGCTCTCCTAAGGGGGCAAATCAGGAAGTGAGTTAGACGTGAAATGAGCGCCGTCACGCTCCGGCGCCGCTCAGAGCCCAGAGCTCAGGTTCTAAAAGGATCCTTGAGCAGATCATTTAGAGGCATCGATCCACTGGGGAGCTCCTCCGCGCCCGCGGCGCTCCCAATCGGCTCCTATTAACAGCTAAAAGGGAGGAGGGGGGTAAAAAGGGAGGAAGAGAGGAGGGGGGGGGGGGGGGGGGGGGGCAGGATAAAGATGGAGGGAGAGATAATGAGAATGAATGGATGTAAAAAGATGGCGGGAAGAGAATCTCCGCGCACTGATGGCGAGGGCCGATGTGCGCGCGGTTCATTAGCATGCTAACATGCTAACGTGAGCGTCCATTAGCGAGGGCGCCGAGTCAATCGAGGCTCCATTAGCTGGTGTCGGAGCCGCGCCCTGAGACGCCCCTCAGGAAACCCCGGACACTCGACTGTTCATCGGCGTGTTTGTGACGATACTGAAGAGTAAACAAAGGCGTCGAGGGAGAAGAGAAAGAAATTCACTGGATTTTCTTTTCTTTCTTTTTTACTGCTGCTTATTGGAAAACAACCGACTAACCGACTGACTAAGGAGTCAGTAGTGAAGAAAAATACAACCAACCCCACAAGCCATCATCCAAACAAACAAACAAACAAACAAACAAACCAGCCAATTAGGAATAAAACAACCAACTGAACAGTTTCTTTTTTATGACATTTTGTAAAATTTTGATTATTCAAATAATAAAGTAATTATTTAAAAAAGAATAAAAATGTTGTCTCTTATTTTATTCTCATATTCTGATCTTATTTTTGTAATATTATTTTTATTTGATTAAAACTCTATTCTTGTTCATTTCATTCCTGATATACTTTTTTTTTTAAATGTTTGTATCCCAATTAGTCGTCAGAGAGTCGCCTGACGGACATCCGTTCTTAGTCCCGCCCCTCTGCTTCGGTCATCTCCATGGCGACCAGCAGCATTTATTTCTCCCAGAATGAACCTGACCTGAGAATAACGTCCGATTGTCTAAGTCATCATAAACGGTCCAGAGGTCCAGACAGAGGCTTTACACTGTAAAACCGTACCCACCCCCCCCACCCCTCTGACGTTCTTTGATCTCCAGCAGAAGAGATTCTTATTTTCCAGCTGATAAAACTTGATTATCTTTCATCTCCAGGAGAAAATAGCTTTTGTACTTTGTGCTGTACGGACAGTGGATCTCATTTCCACACCTCAGAACCCGATAATGAGCTCCAGGAGATCTTTAAGCCCGATCACATTTATTTACTTTACATTCCTGCGGCGTCGTTAAAGATGCAGGTGAAGACGTTTCTTCTGCACTTTACTTCTGAGTGCTTCCTGTGAACGATGATGGTGATGATGGTGATGATGGGGATGATGGTGATGATGATGGTGATGATGGTGATGAGGATTGCTACATGCGACTCATCTTGACCTCAGAAGAACTACACAGGAGGCTCATGGGAGTCATGATGTCATCATCGTGAAGTTACAAATCCTGCTCCTGGATCAGCCTGGATCTAAACGATGATACGGATCAGAACCAAAACCTGCTACTAGCTGCTAACTGCTGCTAACTTCTACCAGAAGCTAATTACTACTAACTGCTAATTGCAGCTAGCTTCTACTGCTAGTAGTTTGTTTGTTTGTTTGTTTGTTCGTTTAATAATAATAATAATACATTTAATTTATAATGCACTTTACATTTGGATCAAATCTCAAAGTGCTACAAAGTAAAAGCAGATAAAAGCATCAATAAAAAATAAAATAATAACTATATAAAAGCCTGACCAAAAACCAACAATGTTAATTAAGGTTATAGGTTCTGCTAAAAAGGAAAGTTTTAAGTCCTATTTTAAATGTGTCAGTCGTCTGTGGAGCCCTGAGATGGTCAGGGAGGGCATTCCACAGACGAGGGGCAGCAGAACAGAAGGCCCGATCACCCATGGTGCTGAG
>VRLP01009922.1:0-11248 GCA_009660295.1 Lophius piscatorius
ACACACACACACACACACACACACACACACACACACACACACACACACACACACACACACACACACACACACACACACACACACACACACACACACACACACAAACACACACACACACACACACACAGAACGAAACGCTGATTGAAGAAGAGGAGGACAAGAAGAGAGATGAAGGAGGGGGGGTGATAACACCAACTCAATCAGAACAGAACTCTGTCTACCATTCGGACGGCCAGTCAGCCAAATCAATCGCTGATGATCTGGTCTTGTTTAATGAACTGCAGCCATTGTCACGGCGCACAATGGGCTATGATGAGCCGGAGACAGAACAGAAGGGAGGGAGGCGGCAGAGGAGGACAAAATAAGACGGTGAGGAAGAAGAGGAGCAAAGGGCTAAGAGAGGAAGGAGCTGGGAGATAAGAGGGAGAAGAGGTGGGGAGAGGAAAAAGAATGGACAGGGAAGGAGTTAATGGGAGGGTCAATTAGTCTCGATGGATCACGCACACAAACACACACACACACATGTACGCACACACACGTACGCACACACACACACACACACACACACACACACACATGCATCCTACTGTCACTTTCACAAAGCCACTCATCTACTAGTAGCAGAGTCGTGCGTATTGGACATGCAGCAGGCCGTGCTTTCTACTGACACACACACACACACACACACACACACACACAGGGTCAGTGGCAGACATTTACCCATAAATCCCTCTTCTCTCTACCGGGAGGCTGTGGGTTCAGTACCCTCCCCACCCCCCCACTGATCCCTCATCCAGCCTGAGCCTCAGGCCAACTCACCATCCTCCGTGGGGACGTAGATGTTGACGTAGAGGCAGTCTTCGCTCTGGTCCTGGACGTAGGTGGACACCACGTCCATGCTGTTGGTGAACCACACCGGCAGCATCACGTCCGGCAAGCGGCCCTCCACGATGCTCTGCGGGCAAACCGGGGCGAAGTGGGTGGCGTTGCGGATCTCCGGCCACGATAGCGGAGGTTCCGGCGGTTGAAAGCGGCGCTCGCCAGTGGGCGGAGCTGCGTACGGGACGCCCAGAAACTGCACGACGGGACCCAGGATCTCGTTGTTGAGGTCTTTCTTGACGCCGCGCAGCCGACCGTAGGCGGTGGTCACCACCGGGTCGTTCTCATCGAGCTTCTGAGGCGACACCACGGCCAGGGACGCCTGCAGAAGCAGCAGCACCACCCATGTTAGAGGGGACGCCCAGCGGACCGCGCCGAAGGAACCTTCCAGCCCAACGTATCCCATCATCCTCCTCCTGCTCTTGGCAGTCTGAAGTGGTCGACAACCGGCGCGCGAGCGCTGCCTCCGCTGGGACATAGCTGCTACTCCTTATCTTCAACTTCTGGGCCTCTGCTGTCCTTTCAGAGCCAAAATAAATCCTCGCTCTCTCGCTCGCCCTCACGCCACCAAGACACAAAGAAAATCATACAATCAGAACTAAATTCCATTCATTCGCAGGCATCAGGACGCGGGTAACTCCGGAGCCGACTAAAAATCCTTTTGAATATCCAGCAGTTCAAACGGTTTAAACGCAGCAGCCATCAGCCGCGCCGATATATTCCTCACAATATGGACTCGTATTCCTCAAAGACGTCCTCTCAAAAAACATTTTGATGAAGAGGTAAACGGTAAAACGCCATGTTTTAGATCCACTTCTTCACAGGCAGACCCGGCAGTCCGTTCCCATCACGCCCAGCTGAGCAGGCGGCCAGTCGCAGCAGCAGCTGTCCCGGTTTTGTCCGGTCCAACGTCTCTTCCCTAGAAGACGCAAACAAACAAATCGGTCAGAAGAAGATCAACAGTGAGAAAAAGAAACATCAGTCTCTGAAGGAGGCGCAAAAACATCCACCGCTAAAACCAGACCCACGCCGTTGTCTCCGACAGCAAGGTCATGTCCCTGAAATGTCCCCAATCCCCTGCGTTGTGCAAGCACTGCCCCTGATGGAACCCCTCATATTAAATGTCAAGTTTTTTTACATAGATCTCCTCGACTTCATTCCCACCCGCCAAATTCGGTCTAAAATCGGACCATTTAGATCTATGTTAGTATAAAATTTGGTAAGCGATCCATGTAAGAGTTTTTGAGTTATCGCGTTAGCACGAAGGATACGATACGATTCAATAGCCCCGACTTTATAGGGGTATTATTACTCAATTATTTAGAATGTAACAAACTGGTCATGAAGTTTAATTTTATACCCGACTATTAATGAGCAGCGCCCCCTGGAGGCGATCTGTCTCGACTGCAATATAAGACAATTTGAATAAAACGGGATACTGTAACAGGTTGTTAAAATTTCAAGCGCTCGTTTCTCGTTTTTTATTTTGAAAAGTTGAATAGGTCGAGCTGGGGTAAAAAAAAAATGTTATTATTATTAGGGAGAAATTTCTTCTTAAACCCAACTTACGCATTTTTTACGTATTTTTTTCCAGGATTCTGCGACTCACCATAGTTTTCTTACTTCCTATTTGTTTGTTTGTTGTTTGTGACTTCATAATAATTCATAATTAGAATAATTGTCATTATTTCATCAAGCATTTTGGTATTTTTAAAACAAATAATCGCTACACAGCGGACGTATTCAAGTCCGATGGCGGAGAATTTATCGGTTGTAAGTAAAGGATTTAAACAGCTCATCAAAAAAACTTCTAAAATTAAAAGTGTTCAGTTTGTATTGTCTATTTTTTCGCATTTGTTTTATTTCCTAAAAGTGTGTCAGAGGTTGTGACCAGAGCCGATGCTGTCCGTAAAGTTTTGGCGCCGGCTGCGCCTCAGAGGGTGGTCGCTGATGCGCTGGTCCCGGATTAGGGTCCCTTTCTGGACCCTGTGCGACCCCCTCCAGATCCAGAGTTCACTGTAATCACGTCACATTTTCTCTTTGACATTTTCATCATTTCTCTTCTCCGAATGTTTTGTGCAGACGAACCTGCAGTCTGATGCCCTTTTATGGGCGTGGGCGGGGCCTTCGCCCATATCTGGCAGTTTAAGAAGGCTTCATTAATCTGACGTAGAGTTTCTCTCATGAATGAAGAATGGAAAACTACTCGTCTACTAAAAATATGTGTCACAATGTTTGTACATGTGTTACGGAACTACACCAACACTTAATACCAATCAGATGTAAAAAAAAACAGTTTATATTTGGAATAATATCCTCCACAGCAGAAGAACCAGGATGGAAAAGAAGATGTCACTCAGTAAATGTCATTTTCTTTTTTAGGGCAGGAAACTGTTTGTACTCAGAAGATGTAGCTGCGCAATCTAACAATAATATATAATAATACTGTGTAAGCCTATGTCTTTCTTTTTGCTGCCAGAACAGCTCATTGATGCTCTGGAACAGGAAACAGGAACAGGAAGTGTAAAGAGACGCAAAGAAATGTCTGTGACCAGGATCGGAAAGTTTGGTTTTTTTTTCCTGCTTGTCAAAGTGTCACTAAACAGATCAATAAACAAAAAGCAGTGACATTTTCAATCAGTGTAGAAGGCTGACTCACCGGTACCTGACGGGGGAAACATGGACTATCTGACACCTTTCAGAACCAGCATGAACCTTTTCACGTCATCGATAAGATTCGTCTTTACTTCCACACAGTAATCCTTTAATAAGTATAAGATTAACACAACAGCTTTTATTATTATTCTACACTTTATGAACAGCATCATAAGAGAAATAGATCTTCATTAATCCCTGGCCCACCACTGCCAACTGGGACCACCCAATAAGACCTGCAGTTCTGGCGATGCTCTGACCCGTTTGTCTAACCGCTCCGATCATCACGCCCATCTTTCCTGCTCCAGCGCGTCAGCTGCCTGATAAAATGTTCACCTGCTGTCAGATGAATCCACAGACGGGAGTGACCCAGCCTCAGAGGGTCAGAAGTCAACCTGGAGAGGTGGAGGTATGCGCTGGAGAGAAGAGGACTGAAGGCCAGCGGCAGCGAGACAGAATACATGTGTGTGGATTTAGGGGGGGCAGAAGGAGTGGAGAGGATGGAGGAGTAAAGGTGGAGGAGATGCAGGAGTTTAAGTACTAGGGCTCTACTGTTCAGAGCAACGGGGAGTGTGGAGACGAGGTGAAGAAGCGAGTGCAGGCAGGGAGGAGTTATCTGTGACAGAGGAGGAGTAGCAGGAGTGAAGGGAAAGGTTTCCAGGATGGAGGTTCAATTTTAAAAAAAAAAGAAGATGTTTCGGCACACAGGATGGCAAAAAATGACAAATACATTTAATTTCTGTCTTGTTAGCATGTTGCTAACAAACAAACTTTTTGTCTGCCTCGGAGCTTTCAAACAAAACTTTATAGGCAAACATGAATAGCGACAAACAGCCTTACACATTGTACAAAACGTGCACAGGGTAAGGCTAGCTTAAAGGCCCACAACGGATTTCTGTTCATGATAAGAACCCGAAAGTTTTTGTTGTTGTTTTCTTAAGAGTTCACTCCAACTAAAACCACTAACTGTTCTTTTAAAGAATGTGTAAGAAGTAGAAACACGGAGTCACTGATTTCTTTTTTACCTGACAGGTTTTCATGGTTTGGGTAAAGGGTCTGTAGCCAGGAAGGACCAATAACACTTGTCAGTGTACGAGGATCAAAGGATCAAAGGATTCAAGGATTCAAGGATTAAAGGAATGAGGCGGGAATTTTGCCAAAGTTGGAAAGTTTAAGTCAATAACACATAAACTATTTCATAAATTAGCATGAATAATGGTAAAAAAAAAAACGGAGCTAGATTCTGAATATTGGATGATCACCCATAACATTACAACCACCGTCTCTTCTGACACCTTCCTGTCAGAACCAGCGGGGGAATGGGATGACACGGGTTCGCCTTTGCTCCCAACACACACATCGGGGAAATCTGCAGTTTTGGAGATGCCTTGAACCGGTAATCCAACCTTCACTAGTTGATTCTGATACCCTGACAACGGCATATGCCTGAAAAGTACCCAATCCCCTGCGTTGTACAGGCAGCCCCCTCAGATTCAACCCCTCAAATTAAATGTGAAAAATCTGAACTATCTGTAAAAGAGTAAAATATGATATAGACAAGATAGATAGATAGACCCACGTTTGAGAAATGACGGGCCGGAAGCGCTCCAGCTAAAGACCCCCTAGTGTCAAAAATGACATCATCAACATGAACTATGAGATAAGACGTGAATAAAAAGGATCTGTTTCCTTCCCTTGTTTGAACGCTGTGAGTCTCATACAATGTGTATTCATGTATTCATCATGTGAAATCGTGTTAGATGCCCGGTTGATGCTGGAGGAAGAACTGCTTTGTCAGCCATCTTTGATGTCAGCACTTTTTTGTTTTCTGTTCGGCGACGTGGAAAAATTTGCCGACTAAACCTTTTATTTTGAGCAAACGGACGAAATGCTAAATGTTCCCTTCGGATCATGTCAACGGAGGAAACCCACTGGAACATCTGCACATGTTCTGTCTGCTGATGGAAAATCAAAACAGCTCGTAAACAGGCTGTAAAGATCCCCGCATCAACATGCAGACATCGCAAAAAAGCCTCTTAGGTGTATTTCAATTCTGCTGGACGAATATAGAATGTATAAAAGTACACGCCTTTTTGATTTGGATCATATTCAAGCCAGATTGGTTGGTTCTACTGGGTTGGTGTACCAATCATGTTTATTTGAATGAAAATATGTTTTTTACATCGTCTGATAAAACCCAATGACAAAGAGGTTTTTCTTTCTCCAGGACAGGTGTCATGATTTGTCCTCTGGACGACCAGCCCTGAAGACACTTTTCCTCTTTCTGCCCACTTAAAGTCTGCACTTTATCAAGTTTTGTGCAGTTCTGGGGTGAACCCCCATGAGGCCCCTTCTTCATGATTATTACACTGAAGAACACCCTGGAGGACACTTGATCATATTTGTCCACTTTAAAAACACTTCGGAGAACTTTTTATTGAGTTTTGTCAATTGGACGTAGACCCTGGAGGAAACCTTAACACATTTTTCCCACCGACAGAAACCCCCTTAATGGTTACTATATTAGTTTGTAGGTAAAACACACTGGAGGTCCCCTGTTTTGTCTACCTGTGGGACAACCTAGTGGGCACTTTATCCTGTCTTTTCCATTGGAAAGACACCCAGGAGTGTTCTTTGTGATAAGTTGTCCACAGGGCAGATACACTCAATGTTAATAACCCATTGAATGTATACCCAATCAGGCACTTTAAAATGATTGGTCCACCAGGGGGACACTATAGAAGACATTTTATTATGATGTATTCAAACACGGATACCTTAGAGGACAGTTTATCATGATTTTTCCAGCAGGGGACACCCTAAAGGACATTTTTTTCATGATTTGTTCAGTCGGGGGATAACTTAGTGGACACTTTATTATGATTTATCCTCTGGGGGGGACTTCCTAGAGGACACTTTATCATGATCTATGCAATCGGATGACACCTTAGAGGACACTCTATCATGATTTGTCCACTGGGGGATAACTTTGAGGATACTTTATCATGATTTACCCACTAGGGGGACACTTAAGAGGACACTTTAGATGGATGTGTCCACTGGAAAGACACATGAGAGGACATTTTATCATGATATGTTCCTTGAAAGAACACCCAGGATAGTGTTTTAACATAATCCGTCCCCTGTAAGAACTTTAAATGGCATTATATCTTGATTTGTAGGGAGGGAAGGCCATAATTAGAGACACCCTAGCGGGCAGTTTATCATAATTTGTCCAGTGAAAGAGGAGAGAAGGCACTTTATCATTATTTGTCAATGGTAAGAACTCACAATGGGACACTTTCTTATGATTTATCCTCTAGAAAACCCTTTAGATATCACTTCATCACAATCTGTCCATTGAAAAAACACCACAATCACATCCGTCAACTTCAGTGGAGTTGACGGATGTGATTGTGGTCAAAAATAACAAATGTGTTATCTTTTTACATTAACATCAAAGAGAGAACCTTTATGCCATTTAATTTCAAATGTGCCGTTCAAGGGGAGTCCGTGGCCCCGCCCCTGAGTCTATCAGTGTCAACAACATATTGGTTCAGTCCCCCGGATGCGTCATGTAAACATCTGTCAGCATCACATTTTCATTTTCGTGAATATGACGCTGATTGCGTGAACTAGGCCTACGCTGTCGTCCCCGACAGGACGGTTAAATCCCCAAAATGTCCCCAATCCCATAAAATGTACAAGCAATCCCCTTGATTGTACTCCCTTAAATTGAATGTGAAATCTTGTCCGCGGTACTTTTCTAAAAAAATAGCGTCTTAGTGAGTAAATAGGAACTATAAAGTAAAATGTTTAATATACATGATTGGACTAAATCATAAAAACTGTTAGAGAGGTTATGGCCTGAAAACTATTCATGAAGGTCCCCCTAGTGTCGGAATTACACAACCATTCTTTCCCAAAATCAATCCAGTTCTTCCTCGCTTTAAGGTCTATCTGGTCATAGAATTGGTCATAAAATGAAAACGATCCATGATATAGTTTTTGAGTTATTTGCAGTAGCCCGAAGGATCTGATCTGAGGCGTCGATGATGATTCCGTTATATACCCGATTCTTCCGGAATATAATTAATGGCCGTCTAAAATTATCTATTTTTCTGTTTCTATAATGATGGATGGGACTTTGCGTTTGCTGATGTTATTTCCTGCATCATTTCACGAGGCAGCCAGTAGCCAGTTCTCCACATGCTGCTTCAGAAACAATCCTCCGTTTTTCCTCCTGAAGTATCTGTTGACTCAGAAGTAATCCCAGACGCGGCGTGCCTCTCCAGTCAAACCGCCGAAGACGTTCGTCTCCCAGCCGCTGAACAGTCAGAATGCCATAAGCCATTACCGGCAGACGTATTACAGCACAAATGACCACTTGTCAACAATGACACACGAAACAGCGCCGTCAAAAACAAATACATAAACGGGAGCTGATGCTCGGGGGTTAATAGCGGTCAGACGAGAAAAGACAGACAGTGAGAGCGCCGAGAATGAAGCCGTGAGCAACGACGGTTCTGCTGTTCGGCTCACGGGTCCTCAAACGCAGCACAGAGCGCCGAAGCGACGCCAGAGAAGAAGGAATGCGGCTCACGAACTGCTGAGGGCAGCGCAAAACAGATGGTAATCAAAATCCACACCAAAGGTAGCGGCGCCATTCCTCTCATCCATCAAATCCAATAACCGATACTGCTGCGTGATGATTGGCGCTCTCTGTAGGGACCGCCATGTTAATGATGTGCAGCCTGCTACATCTCAGCGGCTGATGAGAAAAGACATGATCAGTATCAGGGATTGTTTGGTTGGTGTTTTTATTTTTTTACAGTGTTTCTACACGCTAAAAATGATTGAACATCCAGTTCTAACGTCGACGCGTTGCTGTTCATACACAGACGACCTATTTTTCCTGCAACACCACCACGTACTTTCAAAGTCACGACGTAAGGCTCTATCTGGCTCCAGTCTTGAGTCTCGCTCAATTCCGTAAGTCAAATTACATATTGTATCCGATTACTTCCTAAGAACGAGGCACCAGGTCCCGATGTTTAAGTGCGGAATCATATAAAAAGTGTCCGGCTAGTGTCTCTCGGCTGTGATCACTAGTGGACCCAGGTCCAGTCATTTTGGTATAACGGGCGGCTGTAGCTCAGTGGGTAGAGCGAGCTTCTCCCAATCAGAAGATCGGAAGGTGGCTGGTTCGGGTCCCACCAGGGTCTATTTGTCGTAGGGTCCTTGAGCAAAACCCAAAAACCATTCAAAGGCGCTTCAAAGGCTCCGCCCACAGCTCCCCCAGGGATAGGTAGAATGCAGAGAAATAACTTCACGATGTTGTACTGTGATCAATAAAGGATATGACTGAACGGGGTACCAGGCGGGGGTTGCCCCCCTGAGCCCGCTGCTGTTTGCTGTGACGTTGGAACCGTCAGCAAGTATACGACAAGATGTCAGTATTAATGGAATCTCTTTAAATAGTCCCTGTCATAAAAAGTCACTATATGATGGTCTATTTAATTAGATTCCCCCGAGAACATCAATTCCCAAATTCCTTAAAGGTAATTAGTGATTATGGATCTTTTCTCTGGAGACAGGATGTACTTGTCTAAGAGTGTAAACATATAAGAACCTTTTCGCTGGTACCATCAGGGGGGTTTTCATACTTGGGTTTAAAAACTATCACCATGCTTAAAAGATCGTTTTGAACTAAATTACGTTCCACTTTTGAAAACTATTAAAGATCATTTGGATCGGGGGTACGGATTGCCCTTATCTCTATTAGGCCGTACTCAATTGATTCAAATGAACATTTTCCCTTGACTCCTTTATTGTTTTCAAAAGCTTCCAATTATGCATAAAAAAAAATCCTTGCAAGGCTCAATTCAATAGTATAAATTATACGGTGTAAAAAAGAACCTAGGCTAAAAGATATAGCTTAAATATCCCTCTTGTATCTGGGCTTCCAACATTAAGATGTTACATAGACTGTATGTTACTCCTGAAGGCAGGAACAGGTTGAACCCGGTTCCTTCAGATATCCCTGTTAAACGTCGGCCTGATGTTGGTTCTTTGTTTCGTTGTTCGAGGAACTGTCCTCATGTTCAGCATTTCTGGAGTATAATAATTCAACTTGACTAAATCTTTAAGTGTAATCCTGCTCTTTCCAAAGCCTTAAAAGACAAACCCCTTTTTGTTCAGTCGAACCTGGGACCCCATCTTTGATACGTGGGGGCAACTAAATTCAAAAGTATGAAATCAGGCCTGATAGCCTAGAAGTGGGAAACAGAACTTTTGGGATTACAGACCGCGTGGAATACATTTACACATCCAAGTTTGATGTACAACTTCTTTTCAAGAACTTGTTGATATAGATTTTCACTTTGTCTGCTCTGCAAAAAGTTCAATAAAACTATGCTGGAAAGTTTTTTGTGACCTGTGCAATTTTACCCTGAAATACCTCAGCAGCATGATCGCCTCTGGAGAAGGATGGACTGCCAGACAAGGCAAAGTGTTTTTGATTCGTCGACTCGTTCTTAGATATTTCTCTATATTTCTCTTTATAATACCTGCCATTAAATTGTTTGTGTATTATCTTAGAGGTTCTAGTGTTACCTGGAGATTGTATTACTTGAGGACTAGGATTACATGGGGACCAGTTTTACCTGGGGACTAATATTACCTGAGGACTAGTATTACCTGAGGACTAGCTTTAAGTGAGGACTAGTATTACGTGAGGACTAGTATTACCTGAGGACTAGCTTTTACTGAGGACTAGTATTACCTGAGGACTAGTATTACCTGAGGACTAGTTTTACAAGAGGACTAGCTTTAACTGAGGACTAGTATTACCTGAGGACTAGTATTACAAGAGGACTAGTATTACAAGAGGACCAGTATTACAAGAGGACTAGTATTAGCTGAAGACTAGTATTACAAGAGGACTAGTATTACCTGAGGACTAGTTTTACAAGAGGACTAGTTTTAACTGAGGACTAGTATTACAAGAGGACTAGTTTTACAAGAGGACTAGTATTACAAGAGGACTAGTATTACATGAGGACTAGTTTTAACTAGGGACTAGTATTACATGAGGACTAGTATTACCTGAGGACTAGTTTTACAAGAGGACTAGTTTTAACTGAGGACTAGTATTAGCTGAAGACTAGTATTACAAGAGGACTAGTTTTACAAGAGGACTAGTATTACAAGAGGTCTAGTATTACCTGAGGACTAGTTTTAACTGAGGACTAGTATTACCTGAGGACTAGTTTTAACTGAGGACTAGTATTACATGAGGACTAGTATTACATGAGGACTAGTATTACAAGAGGACTAGTATTACATGAGGACTAGTATTACCTGAGGACTAGTTTTAACTGAGGACTAGTATTACATGAGGACTAGTTTTAACTGAGGACTAGTATTACATGAGGACTAGTATTACATGAGGACTAGTATTACAAGAGGACTAGTATTACATGAGGACTAGTATTACATGAGGACTAGTATTACCTGAGGACTAGTATTACATGAGGACTAGTATTACAAGAGGACTAGTATTACATGAGGACTAGTATTACAAGAGGACTAGTATTACATGAGGACTAGTTTTAACTGAGGACTAGTATTACATGAGGACTAGTATTACATGAGGACTAGTATTACAAGAGGACTAGTATTACATGAGGACTAGTATTACATGAGGACTAGT
>VRLP01009923.1:0-11246 GCA_009660295.1 Lophius piscatorius
TAAATTGTTTCTAATGTGCTTGGGTCCCAGTGCAATAACTTCCGTTTTATCTGAATTTAATAAATAGAAGTTGCAGGTCATCCAAGTCTTAATGTCTTTGAGACATGCCTCTAAAATAGATAAGTATAATTTTGTGTCATCAGCATAACAGGGAAAGTTTATGGAGTGTTTCCTGATAATGTTGCCTAAAGGGAGCAAATATAGTGTGAATAATATTGGCCCAAGCACAGATCCCTGGGGAACTCCGTGGGTAACTTTACTATGCATGGAGGATTCATTGTTAACAGATACAAACTGAGATCTGTCACATAAATATGACTTAAACCAATTTAATGCAGTGTCTTTGATGCCAATTAGGTTTTCAAGTCTTTGAATTAGAATTTGGTGGTCAATAGTATCAAATGCAGCACTAAGATCCAACAAGACCAGAACAGAGACCAGTCCCTCATCAGTTGCAATTAAAAGGTCATTTGTAACTTTTACCAGTGTTGTTTCTGTACTATGGTGAACTCTAAAACCTGACTGGAAATCCTCAAACAAACTATTGTTACGCAGATAATAACACAATTGTTCGGCCACCACTTTCTCTAAGATTTTTGAGAGGAATTGAAGGTTAGATATCTGCCTGTAATCTGCTAAAGCCTCTAGATCACGGGTCGGCTTTTTAAGCAGTGGATTGATAATGGTTATTTTAAAGGACTTTGGTACGTAGCCTGAATTTAAAGATAGATTGATGATTTCTAATAGAGAGTTGCTGACTAAGGGTAAACTTTCTTTAAGTAGACTAGTTGGGATTAGGTCTAGGAGACAGGTTGTTGGTTTGGATAAGAAAATAAGGGAAGTTAATTGTTTTAGATCAATAGGACAGAATCGGTCTAGATCTGCTCCATGTCTATCTGTTGTTTCCAAGCACAAGTCCTGGGTCGTAAACTTGAGCCAATTGAAGGCAATTGAATCTTGTCCGTAATACTTATAATTTTGTCATTAAAGAAACTCATGAAGTAATCGCAACTAAGGTTTTTAGGAATACGGGGCTCAATAGAGCTCTGACTCTCAGTCAGCGTGGTACAGTCCTGAACAAAAACCTGTTCTTTTTTTTATTTTCCTCTATCAGTGCAGAGAAATAGGCCGCTCTGGCGCTGCGGACGGCTCTCGTATATTTTTTAATGCTATCTTGCCAGGCTAATCGGACTCAACAAGTTTAGTGTGATGCCATTTTCTTTCTAGTTTATTTTTTGTTTTAAACTACACAACACTTCTAAGAGATAGAAGATTGTTCTATTTTCAATTATAGAAAATAGAACCATTTTCTATAATAGTGTTGGGGCCGTTATTGAGATTTTTGGTGAATGGATCAAAGCAAGTGCAGAAGAATTAGCAAACATTTGTCACTTTTGCTCTAAAAAGTACGGGGCAGGTCAAAGTTTGTCTGAGCTTACTATAGAATGCATTTGTTTTCAATACACATGATTTTTATTTCATATTAATAAGACAGGAAGGATAAGAAGTGATGTATTGTCTGTGGCCACCATATGCAGAAACTTTCCCTTTTGGGGGTTGTCTTGCCGGTGTCTCTCCTGTCCACCTGTTGTCCCTTTCATTTACACCAAAGCAGATGAAACTGAGTTTTCTTCCTAAATGGACAGATTCATGTATCCACTATTTAATTCACTTGCTGCTATACTGTTATGATTAAGTGTTCGCTTTAATTTTTTGATTATTACAGAAACAATTTTTACATTGTGTTGTTGTCTATCATCCATTGTGTTAATACTAATCCTATTAGATGAACTGAACAAACTGACAAGTGGTATGTCTGATCACCAGAACCATTGCTTGTGTGTGTGTGTGTGTGTGTGTGTGTGTGTGTGTGTGTGTGTGTGAGAATAGCCTTGCCTTACTGCTTTACTTTGAATTAATTTTGTTTTTCGAGTTTCATTGATTTTCATAAAAGATTAACCTTGTAGAGGCTGGTAACATACAAATATCAACAGACACTGTGTTTACTCTCTGCACTGACACAGACAAAAATGAAAACGCTGAGAGTGAAAGGTCACAATATCAGTAATAATATGACTTTATTTTCACAACTTCTATTTAATTCAATTAATATAAAAAAGATTAAAACTTGATCAACCTGAATACCTATTTCTTCTGTGTGGCCATATTGTTCCTTGACAAGTTCGACATGGTATTTTACCCTTCTTCACCGTAAAATAAGTTGAGGTTCTTGCAGTGTTTCAAATACCAGCTCTGAAACATGATTTTCATGTAATTCTGTCCTCCACTCCCCTGCTAGTCATCAGGGCTGGGTGAAGGAGTGAAAAATATCCAGCAACTCTTTGGAGGAGAGGCTATGGCAGATATAAAATGATGGCGGCCACTAGATGGCACTGCAGCTCACTACTTCAGGGAAAGATGGCTTGTTCATATAGGTAGAGAATAACTGACCTCTGCCAACAGAAAACACACCCTCCCCCGAAATGGAAAACTCTTAACACATTAGTGTAGCATGAATGGAAGATTTTTTTCTCAGATTGCCTTTTACCTTCTTTCATAGGAGTCAAAGAAAATAGAAAAAGAGGAGCAGTAAAGGAAATATAAGAGCGTTCAATAGGAACGACTAAAAATCAGATAAGAGGGCCATGAATGTCAGAGTCACTTTTTCTGGCTAAATATGCGTACAAAAACATATATGCAGTCACGGTCAAATGTTCTCCATATTCAATCTATCAGCCATAACATTATAACAACCCAAATATTATTCTCTGGGACCCAATTTTGCCTAAAAAAAGTTCTGACCCATTGAATCATGGACTCCAAGGTAATAGTAGCAATGCTTTAAGTCTCTAAAATTCCTCCCTGTCTCTGTGACTCGGACTTTCTTGGAGAGTACATCCCAGAGATTCTCGACTTTACTGATATCTGGGAGGTTTGGAGGCCGAGTCAAGACTTTGAAATTGTGTTTTGTAATGTTCCATCAGAAGCTTCCCACTGATGCTAAAAGCTGCTTCTTTGTAAACATGAATGTTGGTATCTTCTCTAGTATCTTGCTTACTTGCGTTTCTCGTCTTTTGGTGACATGTTATTATAGCAATTCATCGGTTTAGTATTTTCAGTCCTTGTTCAGACTGTGTTAATCTAAAACACAACCAAAACAGTATGGCTTTATGAGTGAGGTCCAGAGTTTTGGTCGTTATGGGTCTTAATCTATGAGTTATTTTCTCATTGAATGTAGCGATATTACGTTGTAGCATTTGAAGGTGGCTACCAGTGGGTTCTCTCAGTAAAGGGAACCACATGACTTGAGGTAACAGCCTTGTTTATGTCAGTCAGACAATTCCCAGTTGAAATGTTATTATTACAGCAGCGGAACATAGTTCAGCTTGGCATCTAGTCTCCGGCTGTCCCACAGAGATTTCTACACAGATTGCTGGAGGAATGATGAATAAACTACTGAACCCCCTTTAAACTGAGCCTACAGGTGGATGCTGGGTGTGTTTGATATCCATTGAAGAGAATGAGGCATATCTTGCGTGCATGTGTATGCTTTCTGTGATAGCTGCTAGGGGCGGGCTTAACCGGGCTCGTGTGTTGATGAAGAACTCAGCTAGCTGCGATAATTAATGTGAATTGCAGTATATTTGACTTGTTGATCATCGGATCCTTCTTATTACCTGACCCCTGTGTGCAAAATATGGTAGGTAATTTGCGGTGGATTTTTACTTTACAAATTGAGGGCAGGTGGTGATGATCCAACAATCAGTGGAAGCTGCTGTACGTATCATCCAAAGAATATAATTTGATCGATGATTTTTCTCTGGGTGCAAAAAAATAGATATTTTAATAGTTTTATTTATCAATCAACGTTTATGTTTTTCCTTGAGCTATATTGGTTATAAAAAATTAAAGTTCTATGCAAAGAATCTCATTATCAACTTCTCTTTGTTGAGAAACATGGTAAGAGCAGATGAAAAATAGAACAGAGAAATCTAGGTGTTTTAAAAGTACAAACGACTAATTTCTTCCATGCTCCATGTCCTTTCGCAGTGAGAGGACAGTCCAGTGCAACCATTATGCATTACTACGGAAGAATGTCACCACAGTATTTATGTTTACTGACTGCTTTTATACTGCAAACCTGCAAAATGATTATAACAATCATTAAGTCACATTGCAGAATATGTAATATCAACCCACAAATGCCAATACTACATCTATTTCTGATTACAGCAAAAGGAATATTTTTTCTTTTTGTCTCATGTACGGTTAAGAAGCTAAGGTGTAAGTCTGTCTGACACAATATAATTTACTCAAATTCAAGGGTGCTTGGATACACCGAGTTGGTTTGACAGCCTCTGCATTCCTTCATTTAAGGTGAATGTCATCCATGGGCTTGACATCCAAATCACCAAAAATCCGTGGTGGTATTTTCACTGAATGTGAGCTCCAGCTGTCAACACACCCAATGAACCTTTCGGCAAACAGGTGCAAGAAAAACCTGGCATTGTGCATCAGTCTATATTAGAAATCTAAAAAATAGAAGAAAAGAAAAAAAGAGTCCATCGTCCCTTTGTTAGGGAGGGATAGGGAGAGAAACTACAGGGTGTCTTTGTGCTTCAGCTGTTTGTGTTTTGTATTGCTGCTGTAGAAAGAGGAGGAAATAGCATTCCTTTGGCCTTTTCCATCCAGACCAAACACATTCAGACTTGATACACATGTCACACTCATCTGGTTTGGAATCTATTGACAAGAGAAGGTTTTTGTGTGTATTTTTGTGTTTGCAAGCACGCTGAAGAACACATCACATTGTTGACAGTGTGTGGATGATGGATGAAGAAGTTGCTCAGCACACTAAAGAATGTCAGACATTAAAGCGTTTTTCTTCACTCAAAAAAAAAAACAACATACCTCTGCTAACGTCTTAGTCACAGTGATTAAGACAGTGACATAGATACTGCATCATTTCTTAACCCTGCTCTAGACTTAATGAACTTTACCTTGACCCAACAGTGATCCTTGAGCAAAGTTTCATCAGAGTCTGAAGACAAAAATAAAATGACGTATTCAATGACAATATTTTATTATACCAATGTCAGAGACTGATCCCTGTTTAGCAGATGCATTTGGTTGCAGTCGTTGCTGCTAAAGGAGGTACAACTAGAAGAAAGGAAGAGGTTAATCAATGAATTAATCAAAGTGATTTACCATTAAAACTAAGAAATAAAATCTCACCCACTCTACGCTTGCCCCGATGTAGCACAGCTGCATGGACGAGGCAGTTTATTTAGAAGAACCATCAGGCCCCAAGGGGGAAAGCAGCAGCCATAATGGCAGTTATGGTGGTGTTTATAAATAGTACGTAGTCTGTGTGTGTTTGGGTCTTTCACGATGAGAATGGCTTTTTTTTTTTTTTACAATAAATCCTCAATATAAAAAAGAGGAGAGGAAAAATATCTGCAAGCATCAGCATCAATGTTTGGAGCCGCAGTGTGATTGATGTCCTGGTCCATTCCCTCTTGGCTTGTCAGAGAGAAATCATGTGGAAGGACAGGCCAAATCCACAGACCCTTTATCTGTGGAGAATAGCAGTGCCAGGCATGGTCACCTCAACATGGCAGAAAAGTATACAGTGAGAATGATTTGGTTGACAGATGGCAGCATGACCAGCATTTCACTTCAATCTCAATTCCTATATCTGTAGAATACTGTATGTCACAGACATAATAAGTATAGGCAGATATAACAGGCAGATTCCAAAGCAGTGCACAGGTTCCAGATTTATTCTTAATCATCTCGTCAGTCCACGCTTATTCCAAATCACTGAGGTATATTGAAATGTTCCTGTGGCTGCACTGGTGAGTTGAAGGCTCAGGTAGGGGCTGTATGGGTCTGATTGGGGTGTTCTTCGGCTGAAAAGAAATTTCAATATTTCTTCAATGTGATGTTTTCCTGCTTTATTTTATGTTTTGTTAAATGTAGGTGAGAATAATAAAAACAGAGATATGGTGTGTGACACACACACACACACACACACACACACACACACGCACACACACACACACACACACACACTTCTAAGGCCTTTGCTTGTGCTACTCAATTATTGAGAACCCATCTTTACCTTTGCCAATGAGGTTATGTTTTCACCCCTGTGCATTTCTTCGTTCGCAACAACTGGATGGATTTGCTTGAAAATGTTCTCAGAGGTAGGCGTTGGCATTTCCAAGAGATGATTGAATTTAGGTGAAGTTATGTATGTCGCAGCTTTTAAAATAAAATAAAATTGGAAGCGTTGAAGTCACCCTGTGGCGCATTGCTCTCTTGAAACTCTGTCTGTATTAGTTTGGTGTCCATAGACCAATTTCAAACAGATTTTTTGTTTTAAAAATAACAAAACATCATCTTTGCGCCTGTGGAAGATGATGACGGATGCTGTTATTAATAACTTTCATCAAATGTAGAGATGAAAAGGGGGGGAGAAGAGACAAACCTTTAAGGGTGATTTTACACACACTCACAAACACACACACGCACGCACACACACACACACACACACACACACACACACACACACACACACACACACACACACACATATACAATCAAGGAAAGCACAAAAAGAATTTTCTGCTGTCGACTCCCTTCCACAAATACCCACAAATTGACAACACAGTACAGCAAACACAGAACAATTTGCTTTATACAGGATCACACGAGCCCCGAGCTTCCTGTTTTCACAGCTGAATGAATTGGCATGGAAAGCTTTAATGTGTGAGAGCCCGCCATGTCATTCAAGAACAAATAAAACACCCATTATGAAAAAAACTAAAATCACAACAAATACAAGTCTGTCCTGAAGCCAAAAGGGGGAAACAAAAGCAGGGTAGCGGCCTATGATCTGTGACATGTGCTGTGTCATTAGCTGGGAAATTACTTTATCCCTCTGCTTAGCCTGAAGAAGACAAGAGACCAAGAAAAGAGAATGGAGAGCTGGACTCCTTTGAAGAATCAAGCTTTGATTTAGTGCTGATGTTTAGAAGGATTGCTGCTTTTCCAGGCATTGCCCTTAACAAGGAGGATATGATGGAGCATTAGAGGATGTGCAGGAGCATGGGCCACTGTCTGGCCAATGGTCCTCCTGTGGTCCAATTATAATTCATACATATCTCTTTACAGCTAAGCCCTCTGCAACAGGTATTCTTCTGATAGCGATAAATTGCTGCATTTTGGATGTCTTACCTCACTAAACAGAGGAACTAAAGAAAATCACTTTGATTATAGAATTTACAGAACTTTAATACAGCATGATTCCAAAACAATGTCAGGACTGTTTAACCTAAATTATGCTTAATCACAATCAGTTATAGAGGTAAATCCTAATATAAATAAAGAAAATAAAAAAATTTAAGAGATAACTCAAATCACACATCGGACCTCGATGAAGAAAACAGTCAAGATGAAATTTTTCATTGATATATATATGGTGTCATTCATTGAGAACAAAATTACATGACAATGGAAACTACAATCATGGACTGAGCGGGATTGTAAAGCATTCTGAAAAACAAAGTGAAAATTTGAAGTCATGGCAACTCATAGCTGAGCTGTGAGCACAAGTTCCAATTGAAGATGTTGGGCCCTCACACAACGCTCAAGGAGTCTGTTTCTGACAGTTGGGTCAGACACATGACACCAGTGGCCTGCTGCAGGTAATTTTGTAGAGACCGGGCTGTACTCCTTCTCTTCCTCCTCACATAAAGAAGCTGGGTTGTAGCCCCTCTACGCTCCTGTTCAGCTCTCCTGGTATAATGACCCGTCTCCTGGTATCTCCTCCATGCTCTTGAAACGGTTCAGGGAGACACAGCATGCCTTTAAATGGCACGAATGGATGTGCCATCCTTGAGGAGCCAGAGTACTTGTGTAACCTGAGTGGGCTGCAGTTGTCGCATCATGTTACCAGTAGTGATAAGGGCATTGGCAAAATGCAACACTGGGGACGAATCAGTCAAGAGGGATGAGGAGAAAGAAATAGTCTGCAGCCACCACCTGCTGAACCATTCTCTTTTTTTGGGGGGGGGTTATCTTGTCGTTGCCACTCTTGTGTTCCCCAAATGTTTTCTTTTTGTATAACATCAATTGATGCTAATAAACATGCAAATATATTAGTCTCCAGTAGATGCCTGCAGTGCAGTTCTAGAAGGATGGCACAGGTGTGTGCAGTTATATGCAAATTCCCAGTCTTTAAGGATATTATGGATCGGGATGGTAAAATCTCCTGTAATGTCTATGTTGGGTTACATCATTCTCAAGCTGCTGAGATTTTTCGTCACTCCAAGGTCCCAACTGTAGGTTTTTAAAATTTTGCAGCCACATTATGACTCCGTTCAACCCCCTAACAATCATCCCCTTTTAATCATCTTCAACTCCTAGTCGTCCCTCTGAACACAATCCTCACCTTATGGCCCCAATGAACCCTGTGACATCAGTGAGAGATCCTCTTTACTCCACATTTGTTCTTTTGATCTGAATATTATCTATCTTTTAAGGGACATTAAACATTGGACATGGACATTTGTAAATGAAAGTTGCTTCAAAAAATATCCAGTAGTGGTAAGGGATTTCCTGTAGTTAATGATATTGTATAATGTTGTATAGCTACCTTTAGTGATGATGATGTTGGCTGATGCGATCTCAGGTGTGAATTGACCACACTATATACGCAGCTGAGTTTTAGCTTCTATAGAGAGAAAGATGATGAACACAGTGTGAGTTCTAGGTTCTTTTGAATTGGCTCATGTGGTTATTTGTCTTTGTATTTTTCCTGAGTTAAAAGTGAGATGGTGACCACTGGAAAATAAAAATTCCCAATTGAAAGCCAAACTGTCTGCTGAATCAGCCAACCCTTACATCTTACAATCTTACAACCCTCACCCCAAATCTTTAAGCCAATTCAAATAAATACTCGTGTTATAAAATGTCACAGTCTTGTTAGTGAAATCCGTTTTCTAAGAATTCGGCAAGTTTCCAAGTCTTTTGCCACAAAAGTTAAGAATTTTGAACTATTACAAAGCAAGTGAAGTAAAACCTATATTTTCTTTGGACTTTTTAAAATCAAACCACTTGTTCTGCAAATTATTGTCAATCTGTTTTATTTATATCTTACACAGCATCCCAACTACTTTAGAATTAGGATTGTACATACATAGTGTGCTGAATATGTTGTAAACATTTTTGTATTATTTAAAAAAAGATTAGAAGCTCAGTTAACTGCAGTTGAATGTTTAGCTTATTATTGTCTTCTTATACAACAGTTTTACGATCACCTGCTTTGCTGAAATTATTCTGATGTTCATTCTGTATTCTTTTGGAATATTTGAATTGTAGTATAGATTATCATTGTATCGACCATCATTTAAACTGAACTGCTTGATAAAACTTTATTACACTCTAAACA
Source organism: Lophius piscatorius (assembly GCA_009660295.1). Classification (NCBI taxonomy): domain Eukaryota; kingdom Metazoa; phylum Chordata; class Actinopteri; order Lophiiformes; family Lophiidae; genus Lophius; species Lophius piscatorius. The sequence continues at coordinate 9,458 of VRLP01009923.1, forward strand.
TGTCTTGCATTTCAGCAATCGTCTAACTTTGTTTCCTCACAGAAACACCCGCAGCCCCCGGCCACTAATCACCTTGACACCTGTAGCTGGACTGGCTCACAGACTAGCAGTCACTTTGTCTGTAAAGATAAAGCTGCTGAGTCTCATGTGTCAGGCAGATAAAGATTGCAAAAAGTGAGCATCAGCTCGAAAGAGAGACTTGTTTGCCGGCGAATCGTGATGACTTATGTTTAGCTGTTTAATACTGTAAGGTTCCTGGCATCAGAAAGTCAAGAGGGAGGCTCAGGGGCGAGGCCATCTTTAGCCTGCATCCTTTATGACTGCCTCCTTTATATACATGTTATAAATGGTACCAAACCGCTCGATACTTCTCTCCAGTAACTTACTGCAACGTTGTGAAACTGAATGATGATTTGTAAATACAACAGTATCCTTCAATGTTGACTGGAACAGTGGATTAATTTGAAAAAGTGTCATGATTCCTTCTTTGATTTTCCTTTAGATATTGCTAATGAGGCTTAACAATGACAATTTCCATCTATTGAATTTGAACCCGAGTAGGAAAAAAGGCTACGCATATTCATATAATAATGTATTTCACAAATTGGTGAAGAAAGTGATAAGAGAGAAGTCATTCTTAGCTGCTACGCTAAGGGAGCTTATAGAACTGAATTCTGTTAGACGAAAGGGATTAGTGAGAAAGTTGTTCAACGGACAGAAGACTATAAATCTCCACAGGGTCTCAAAGCAAATTAATAATACTTTGTAAAAAGTGAAATGAATAATAATGCTATTCCAGATATTTACCTCTAAATTAGCCTTTAAATTAACAAAAAATATGCATATTTTGACTAACATTGAATTTCTTTGAGATTTTTTGCTGTGAAAAATAGGATACATTGAACTACTACATGAAATATTTCTTAAAACATCTTCAGACAACATGGTAATTTCAATACAGTTGTGTGAACTCAGTAGTGTCGTGGTTTTAGATGATATAAGTATGGTAATAAATATGAAATAAAATAAATACATTCAAAATATGATGCTGGCTTAGTTGGTACAGCGGTCGTCCACTTATCTGAAGGTATGTGGCTCAATCTCCTGCAGTCTACATGTCAAAGTGTCCTTGAGCAAGATACTGAACCCCAAGCTGGTCCCAATGGCTGTTCCATTGGTGTGTGAATGATAGCATGGTTACCGCTCCTAATGAGCATGTGGCGCCTTGCATGGCAGCCTCAGACATCACTGTATGAATGTTTGTGTGAATGGGTGAATATTGGCTTGTGCTGTAAAAGTGTTTTGAGTGGCCAGTAGAAAAGCACTATTGAAGTACAGTCCATAATAAATGTACAAAAACTAATCCTATTTTGAAATTACGCTTTTATTTTTTTAGTTAATGATAATTTTCTAAAACATTCTGTTATTAAAATGTTTGTATACAAGTTAATATGTATGCACGATAATTTGCTAAAAGCTACACACTTCTGTACCGTGTAGCAAATGCTTATAAAGGTCATAGTGACGCATTATAAAATTCAGAAAATTTAATTCACATGTTTATAAATGTGTTACTAGCTTTTGGTGTTGTTGTGTTTGTAAAATATCAATTAGTACCACATTAATAATTATTTACCCTCACTGTAACTAGACTTAACAAAAAGACCTTAAAAATAAGCGCGTCCTGTTTTTGTCTTATTTAAACTTCATGACAATTTGCTTGCATTGAAGTTGTAGATATTGTATTTACTTTTACATAACAAAGCAAATAGGATACGTGCAGGATGGT
>VRLP01009924.1:0-11245 GCA_009660295.1 Lophius piscatorius
GCTCCGTTGGTTATTGTTTGCCTGCCTTTACTAGTAAAGACATTATTCACCAGACGTTGTATTAGTCGTGCTTGTGGATCCTAACTGTGGTGCCAGCCTGACAATGTGGTCTCAAATCAGTTGTCATATGATGATGTTGTAGATGACTTTGCTGCAAGAAAGACCAGGATAGTAAAGCTGTAGCAGGTGATGTGAGGTTGAGGAGGTGGTGGTGTAGTTTTTAAGTCATTAAAGTTAATTCAGTATCAAAAAGCACCACTAGGTCTTTGTAAGAACCCCCTTTTTCCCCTTTTATTTAAATCTTTGTAATTTTTGTCAATACTGGATTCTTTCATATCTTATTTTGTGCAATGCCTTATTTATATTGTATTTTTAATTTATTTTATGTCACTTGTTTACACTTTTTATTTTGTGGGTATTTAAATCTTATACTTTATGCAAGTTATTTATATTGTATTTCATATATTCATTTCATATTTTTTTGTATTTCTTTCTAATTCGTTCCAAGTATTTTGAAGGGCAATTGCTTTCTTTAAATAAAAAAATGTTCAATTTAAAGCTATTCAGTTTCTTGTGAGTATGTACACCAGCAGTGGAATTTATTGCAATGCAAGGGGGGCGCCACCAAAAATCTTGCCTAGGGCGACAAATTGGTAAGGGCCGGGCCTGACGCTACTACTCACTGCTTTAATAACACCCCTGATCTGGTCTTAACATATGACATATAAATTACACACTTAATGATATTTCCCCATAAAACCTGATTTCTCTGATCACTTTCTGTTGACACTTGAGCCGCACTGCAAACATCGTTAGACACTGTTGCACCTCTGAAAAAAACGGTTTCGAATCAGAGGATTAGAGGAAGAGAGCTCCATGATTTAATACACAATTACATACCGTAAAGCAGTCAACACAGCAGCTGAAAAGGAAATGGCGATCCACCAGCCTAGAAGTATTTCGCCTAGACTGGAAAGATAGTCTACTAATCTACAAAATGGCCCAGCGTAATGCCAGAACAATTTAATACTCAACACTGATAGAAAAAATAATCAGCTTACGGAGGATGCACCATCCGGTCCAGCAACCTTAGAACTAACTGTATCACCTGATGTATACCTGGACTGTTTCACTACTATAGATCTCGCTAAGCTATCTTCAACAGCTTCAGCATCCAAGCAATCCACTTGTCTGTTAAATCCAATTCCAACGAGGCTATTAAAGGATGTTCTGCCATTAATCAATGGTTCAATAATAGACATCCTTAATTCATCGCCGATAACAGGTTATGTACCTCAGGCTTTTAAAGTAGCAGTTATTAAACCCTTGCTTTAAAAGCCGACCCTTGATCCAGATGTTTTAGCTAATTACAGACCCATATCAAACCTACCCTATTTCTAAGATCCTTGAGAAAGCTGTAGCAAATCAATTATGTCATTATCTGAGCAGCAATAACATGTTTGAGGATTTTCAACCAGGTTTTTAGATAACATCAAAGCACAGAAACAAGCACTAGTTAAAGGTTCTAATTATATTCTCATGGCTTCAGACAGTGGACTGGTCTCTGTACTTGTCTTTTTAGACCTTAATGCTGCATTTGATACCATGGATCACAAAAGTCTCCACATTTAATACTACACTTAAAACCTTCCGCTTTGATAAATCCTATAATTAGGACTGGCTCAGCTCTTAGTTATGCTGCCACAGGCTAAGACTGCTTCTATTTCTATATCATGCTAAATTTGCGCACCATAAATGCACTACTGACTCTATTTCCTCCCCGGAGTCTTTATGTTCTATCGCCCTGCAGGCTCCTAGGAATGGTGGTTATTGTAACTGCTGGACGCCATCTTTGACTACTATCACTAATAATCATGTATCCAATACTATGTACCACTTCCACTTTTGTACATGTATGTCGTGGTACCACTGCTACTGTATGTACTGTAATACATCACCACATACCATCAACATTGCTAAAACTGTATACAATGTGTTTATTTTTCTTTATCTGTTCTGTACACGGAACATCTATTGCACGTCTGTCCGTCCTGGAAGAGGGATCCCTCCTCGGTGTCTCTTTCTGAGGTTTCTTCCCTTTTCCCCTGTTAAAAGGGTTCTTTGGGTGTTATTCCTTTTCTTGTAGATTTTTCTGGTCTGTAAGGTTCAATTAATGCTGCATTTGTTGTATGTATGTATACATGTTTTAATCGTTGACCCCAGAAAGACTAGTTTTACTGGTCTGGTTAGGGCAAAGCTAAGGGTGATCCTGAAAAATAAACACATTGTGAGGTTGGTTGAACTGGCAAAAGACTCTCAAATAATCAAAGCAATAGAATTGCAATAAAGCAGCTACTAAGTCCCAGTTTGTTTCATTCTGACAAACACTACTGGGACTTTCCATGGAGAAGGTAATAGGTCCACCAATCAACTAAGAAGGGATTTGGCGTAGCGAGACAGAAAACCATAGAGAAAAGCTCCTCATACCCATTCTTGTGGTGGCTCTCTGATGTGGCTGGACTGTATATCTTCAAAGACCCTGGACATCTCGTTAAAAGAAATGGTTCCTTGGGCCATTGTTGAACATTTCAACAGGACAATGATCTGAAGCACACCTCTAAATCAACCCAAGAATGGTTCAGAGATCACAAAATAAAGGTACCATACCAATCACTTGACCTAAACCTAGAACATTTGTGTGATATGCAGCAAAGGAGAGTCCACAAGCATCGACCTCTGAATCTGAAGGAGTTGGAGAGTATCTGTATGGAGGAATGGTCTCAGATCTCCCCCATATGTTCACAAAACTCATCACACACTACAGAAGGATACTCTGAGCTGTTATTGTGGCCAAAGTGGGGAGAGAAAAATAATAGATATTGTCGTGTTCAAATCTTTGAGGCTGAACTGTCCAGTCCAGGCCCAAATATCCAGGCCCTTACCGAAACCTGATCCTTAGTGAGAGGCAGAATAGAAGGATGACATCACCACAAACTCTTTATAAATCAAACAGGTTTATTTCAACCTACAAGGAAATCATCACTGTGTCCCAAGCATTACATAAGCATCGAACTCCGGAGTTTGGGATCACCTACTTTCCAACACGACTGACTGTTGGATTAGGTTAGCATCCTGACGATTTTCTACCAAGTGACCAAGAGTCCCGTTTTCCTAACAGTTTTATTCTCCATCTTCACTGGCCCCCTTTCTTGATCCTCAGCAGGCATGTCCCTGCCTGGGCACATCTGCTTCACTCCCCTGGATTTCAGCCAGACGCTTGCCCTTGGATCGCAGCTCCCTTCATGCATAACAACTCCATATTTTGGCCATTTTACCCTGTTATCTGCAGAATGTTATGCTCCAAGGTGCTGTTTTGCTCCAAGGTTGGGGGTGTGAAATGACCTCCTTTGATTTGGTTCATTACCTTGCGTGACCTATTTGACTCCATCTTATACCTACTGCTAAGCTAACCGGCAATCTGACTCCATTTTATACCTACTGCTAAGCTAACAGGATATGCTATGCTATTCCGAATTCTACCTAAAACGACTTTAATCTACAAATCCCTCTTTTCTCACTACTTATAGTGAGAATATTAATAAAAAATGAAACAAAACACATCTAATGAATCATGAGCTAAAACCTTTGGCAACGCTGACCTTCCATAGTACAAGGCATCTGTTGTGCCTTGGAGATTCAAACCCTCACACCATGTTGCCACCTCAGGACATTGCAATGAGCACACAGCCACCCTTCTCAGATCACCATGGTCGGGACAAGGCTTACATGGGTGTCTCCACCGCAAAAGCCTTTATTCACCCTTCCTGCCATGTCACAGTCATACCAACTCTCACACTGTGTCATTGTACTCCTCATCCATTTCCATCATTACCCTACTCAATTGGTTGTCAGTATCCGGCTCATCCTGTAACAATGGCCTGTACATCTCCTTCATGGCCATCATCATAGCCGCATTTGGTTCCTTAGACAGTGCTGTCACAGTCAATTCGCCAGGGTTCTAATGCAGGGAATACAACAACAGCCACACAGAACCGATATGGATACACCAATAGTGAGAGACAGCATGATACTCATGACCAAACCCTTCTACTTTCCGAACCATCCGCTCAATATGTCCCCTAACGGGTCGTCCACTCCACTATTTTTCAGCGATCTCCTCACTGAGCGCTGTCAGTCCTGCCAGTGCTTTGGAGACTGACCCGTCCGGGGGTGTATTGTTAGGGATGAAAGTACAACACATAGTTCCAAACATCTTAGAAACTCCTCCCTTCTCTGCTAACAACATATTTAGAGTCAACCTGTTTTGATATGTCATTAGGCTAGTCCTATTTAATTGTTCTGCTAATCTTTTAATAGCATCTCTGCTGTAATTAACAAATCTCTGCTGGTTATAATTGATGCAATTAATCCAATCCACATTTTTTTGACAGTGATAAAAAAACAGGAGCCACTCAAATCCTGCTTTACGTCACCTATTGTCCTCTGTGGTGGATCGACTTTTACATATTCAGACATTTGACTCAAACTGTCATATAAGGTAGGTCCTTTTGATGCCAACAAAATCGGACCCACCATTGGTCTCCCCGTGAGGATCTAATGGGGAGTTAGATGCATGTGTCTATGCTTTGAGTCTCTCATTGACAGAGCACACTCTGAAACATAGTCATCCACCATGTCAGCCATGTGGGGCTGCCACCACTGTTGCAACACTTTTTCTCTTGTCCTTTTTCTGGACTCATGGGTTTGTCCTTGAGCTTCCCTAATTAACACTCCTAAGAGATCAGATGGCGCCACCACTCGGCCATCATGTACTCTCCACAATCCATCGGCCTGTGTAGCTCCCTTTTCTAGCCAAACTGACTTTTCATAGCCTCCTGCTCAGTCCTGACTGCTAATCAAATCACTGACTTTACAAGCCTGCATAGCCTCTCTCAACCATGACAAACTCACAATTGCCTCTCTGTTCCACCACTGCATAAGATGCAACATTTACTCTTTCTCCCTTGTAGCAAGACCCATCACAGAAGAGCTGCAGTTCTGCTTCTGGGTCTGGCTCTCCACTGAGGTGTCCTCTAATCTTATAGACTTGTCGTGACAGAAAAACACAATCATGTGGCTCACCAGTGTGAACCTGTCCATCAGTCATTCTTACCCCTGCAGATGTGTATGTAATGTGCGGTTGAGTGACGAGGTCCATTCTTTTTGACCCTCTTACAGCACTAAATGTGAATGCCTTAGCTTCTAAAATTGCAATGACGCCATGTTCGGTGTGTACCGTGAGCGGATGACACATGACTATGTGTGCTGTTTTTCTCAAAGCCCTAGCCAACCCTGCCACATATTGCATACAGCCAGGCTGACCCAGCTCCACATTATCCAATCTTAAGCTATGATAAGCTATAACCGTGTGTCCTGTTCGTCCCTGTGGGTACAACGCTGGATATACGACACACGCTCTCACAGTGACATCTAGATGAAACGCCTGTTTGTAGTCAGCTGCTCCAAGATGATGGGCATGCGCTAATGCTTGTTAGCATCTATGAAGGCCTTCTCTCCTTCCGGGGTACATTCCAGGAGTGCCTTAAGGTTCCTATGGCCCGCCTTGGCAATTATCCTTCTCAATGGAGCAACCAGTTCTACGTACCCAGGCACAAACTGCCTGCAATAGCTCGTCAGTTCTATGAAGGCCAGCATTGCCCTCACTGTGACAGGCTTCAAGTGTGCAAAAATGGCGTCGGATTGGTTGCTGGATATCTGTCTTTTGTCGCCTGAGATGTTAACGTCCAAGAAACTGCACAGTCCTTCTTACTGCTTGTACCTTTTCATTTTTGATTTTGGATCCTTTCTCTGCTACCTTCCTGAGTACTCTCTCAGTTAATTTCAGGCAGTCTTCAGCTGTCTAAGCTGCTATTAACAGATCATCTACATATTGGAGCATCGCAGTTCCTTCTTGGACCTTTACTTCTGAGAGGTCCTGTTCCAACAGAGCGTTGAACACAGATGGTGTGTTTTTGAATCCATGAGGGATCCTCCGGTAGCTGTATCTTTGTCCTTCAAATGAGAATTCAAACATGTCTTGGCTGTCTCTGTTTAATGGCAAACAAAAGAAAGCATTGGCCAGATCCAATACAGTGAACCACTGATGTTCAGGTCCTATGTTGTGTAACGCCACGTATGTATTTGGGACTGGTGTGAGATCTGTCTTTGTGACATCGTTTATCCTTAATTCATGCACCAGTCTCCACTTGTTCCCTCCTGCTTTTGGTACTGGAAGGATATGTGTGTTCCATGCAGAATCTGTAGGCCGTAGCACTTCTGCTTTCAGTAGTCCATCTATTATGGGTTGAATTCCTTCCTTCCTGGCTTCAGTCGATATAGAGGTTGCCAAACTGTTTCTTCTCCAGGTTTCTTTTCCACTGTCACATAATGATGTGGAGTAAATCCTTCAGTGCTTTCATGTCCCTGTGACTCCATGGTTCATAGTCTTCACACCATCCCTTCGTGGGAAGGGGCCCTTGGAATTGTTTTTCCTTCTTCGTGCCTGATCCTGGTTCTGAGTCACGTGTTACTGGTCTCTGTACTGATACCTCGAGCAATGAGTCTTCATCTTTGACTCTATCAACAGTGTTCCATGCATCTTCTGCCATTGTTACAACTGGTTTGGTGATAATTGGTTCCATAGATGATGCACTCTCTGCTTCCCATTTTTTCTACATGTGCTTTTCTTCTTTTCTTCTGATTTATGTTCTTGGCCTTCTCTTTCTCGTCATCAATGTCAGTGCTGTGACGTTTCACTGCAGATGCTCTTGCTGTTTCCTCCTTTCTCCACTTTCTTGAGTTCCTTGTTCTTCTCACTGTTCTCCATCCATTCTCATCATATTCATCACTCACATTGGTCTTTGACCGTGATAAGCCTGGAATCGCAATTGTTGGTCCTCTTCTGTCCAGTTGTGGTGATACTCTACTCCACTCTCTTTGCATTCTGATTCCTGTCCACTAGATGTCTCCCCATCTAGGTCCGGTATGACTTGCCTTATCCTTTTTCCTTTTCCCACATCCACTAGGGGAGCCATAACACCTTTTCCATGTCTGGCCTTCTGTGGCGCTGTTGCCTCTTGTTTCTTCTCTGCCATTGGATATGGGGGAGGTGACACTTCCGCATTTTCTTTCAGTAGTGCATCGAGGCTCGGGTAGAGCTGATTCCTCGCCGGCTCTTGCTCTGCGGCGTTGGCGTTTCTCACTACCTTATTGTTTTCAGTCGCCATCACCTTTTGTTTTTGTTTTTCTGCTACCTGCGCCATTCTAGCTGGTTCGGCACCCTTACAGTACATCAGAAAACGAGAAGTATGCAGCCACCTTTTCCGCCCCAGACGGGCTCTCTTTACTTCTCTTTCTTTCTCTGGTTTGTCCCACACCTTATGTGATTCACAATACTCAGTCCAGGAGCAATATGCACCTTCTTCCTGTGTTCGATGGTTGGCGCCTCTCCCTTAGGCCACAGACCTTCCTTTTGCCACCAATTCATGTATTTTTCTCATTCTTTTCTCTTCAACCTTTTCTTCACCATATTGCACCTTTCCTGTCATGAACTCTCAGCACTGCGGTAAACCTCTTTCAGCATGAACTCCGCCATAACCACACCTCGTCTGTGAGGGTTCTCTCTTCCTGTGTATCTCACAATTCTCAACAGATTCTTTGGTTCTGACCTTATTAACAGCCAGTCAATAGTTCTCACAGGACCAGGGTTATGTGTAAATGGTTGTGAACGTGCTTTTTCTCTTTATTTTTTCACTCCTCTAGCAGAATTCGTCAAACTGTTCGTGGAGGGACTCTGATCCGTCCACGTTTGTGTCTCCCAATGTCCAGTTATAAACACGTCCAAATTCTGCACAAAGCGTCAGGATAATCAGGCCTAGGGTCTGGCGGCAGCACGTACACTCCTCCCAACAACCCACTTATCCCAGGTTTTCCAGTCTAGCGTTACCGTCAACACTGTGTTTTCATCTCCGCTATCCAACAGCGTTTCACACACAGTCTACACTGTCAGGTTCAACGAATTGCTGCAATTGCCGCTCAATGTCACTCGCTTGCCACGGGTATGTGACCTTCACGTGTTCCTTATTCAACCACTGTATAGCTCCTTATCTTATTACTATCCACTCATCACCGTTATTCTGTGTTTCTGTCCCGACAAGGCTTCTACTCTGCTTTTCGACCTCCACCAATGATTTTATACTGTTTATTGTATTATTGTATAGTGTAATATTTTAGTATATTGTAATATTTCTAGTACACTAGAGAAAAAACTCGCCAAAGGTCGGTGGGTTGTGGCCTGATTCAAGGCTTATCTCGAACGACTATTTGTCCAAATAATTCTCAAGTGTGTGGTGTCAATACGAATATATTTCTGCTCCCAATCAAGTCGGAGCCTCCCCGATCTTGAATAGTAAATATTAAACATGTTTGATATTTAGGACTCCTGCTCGAGCTGCCTCTGACGGACTACCCTTTATAGCCATGAGAGCGAGCAGACCGGGAAGCGTCATAACCGGATGTTGTGTACTTTTACAGTGAACAGAAACCCAAACATGCCTGTACCCCAAGCTAGGTGGATTATTGAAGAAAAAGACCAGCTTGTCGAAGTATGGCAACAGGACGAGTGCCTTTATAACGTGCAAGATATATCACTATAGGACCGACATGGACGTCAATTGTCCTTTTTTTTTCTGAAGTCATGTTTGGTCACATGAGTTTCTGTGAGATCTCGTGTCTGTGGAAACGCTAATCTGAAAACCAAACAGCATGTGCGTGTTCTCGTGGCCTGGCTGAATGAGTTTGTTTGGAAAATTACAATGTTGAAACTGTCCTTATGTCTGTGTTGAACATCCTCTAAGGGAATAAGGGAATCTTAAATCCCTTGACAAAGTGGTAGCAGAGCAGTTGTGAGATTTTCTGCGTAACAATAGTTACTTTGAGGATTTCCAGATTTTAGACTTCACTATAGCACTGAAACTCCACTGCAATTGAATTTATCGTACTGGAACCCAGGCATCTTAGAAATACTTTATCTGAAAATATAACATGGCATTACCTTGGCCAATGACCAATGTGTGGAACTTGGGATTTATCTTTGACCAGGATATATCCTTTGATTTACACATAAAAAAGATGCAGAAAAATCAGCCATTGCATTTCTTACTTCCATGCTGGATTACTAAAATGCCCTACTAACAGGCGGTCCAAATAAGTCTCTCCAGATGATCCTAAACGCTGCTGCACCTGAGCTAACCAGGACCAGTATAAGACAACATATCTTTCCCACATTAGCTTACCTGCATTGGCTCCTGGTAAAACCTAGAATAAAATTCAAAATCCCTCTGCTCAAGTACAAAGCCCTTAAAAGTCAGCCACAAACTTATCTCAAAGAGCTCATAGTTCCATATTGTCGGATTAGAGCACTGAGCACTATTTTAGAATTATTAACATTCCATAACATTCTCAATCTGGCTTCAGATCTAATCACTTCACATCTACGACACTGCCCAAATTGACCAAAGATCTTTTCTCTGCTACAGATAATTAGATGTTAACAGGTGCGGTTTTTAAATATTTAATAAAAGCTTTTGATCTTGTTGATCATTATTTCAGCAGCTGTATTTGAAGTCGTAGGACAAAAATAATGCTATTTTCAAACTCTTTCAAAGACTCTTTGTGTGGCACTATCTGCCACCGAGGCGCATTTAGATGTCTGCTGCTCCAATAAACCAACTGGACATTCTCTCATGCAGTATCTGTCACATATCTCAGTAACCCCACTTCCTCTGCTTTATTCTCAAGAGGAAAAAAACTACTATCAGGTGTTATTGCATGTATGTATCTCTGTTCCTTCATCTGTGTGAGTGTACATCGAGCAGGCTCTGGGGAAGAAGCCATGAGAAGCTAAGCTGACAGAGATGGAACACCTCACTTACCTGAAATGATAGTTCCATTGTGAATGAGGTTATGAACATGAACGAGGTTATGAACATCCGGCGGGTGAGTTTTGATCACATGAGCACGCACACACAGGCACACACATATAACACCAAGATTAAGGTTTGTTATTAATAATTTGAAGCCACAAGGGCTGCTCCATTACAATAGGTTGATATGCACAGTAATCACACCTACGTTACACATGCACACGTCACCATACCTGCAGCTGTCAGCTATGCATAGCATATGATAGAGAGAGAGAGAGAGACTCCAGCTGGGTTTACATGGACACAAATTAAAGTTTGTGTAAAAATCAAAATCAAAGGATCTCATTCAGAATAGAAGCGCCCAAACAGATTGAAATTCAGATAGTTTGCAGAGGGGTAGAACATTTTCATAAAATGACCAAAAATAAAATTGTACCATGTAAACATGGAACGGATTATTTTGCTTTATTCCGGCTACGTAATTTGTATGGTTTCTACCTTGACATAATGCATGACGGTGGCTTCAGAGCAGAAATGGACTGCAGCAGCTGTTGGTCACAAACTTTCAAAGAAATGAAACTGTAAATATCATATTTCACTCATCCTAACCCCAGCTTACGAACCACTGATCTGTAAAACAAAACAAGCTATCAGGACAGTAAATGTATAGTCTGAGGAATAAGCCGGATCATTTCTAGGATACATATGTTTGTACACTGTGCGAGGCAAGGTGCAAGCTCTGGAGAGGCATTAAAGATGTAGAGCGCAACTACTTGCAGCACATTGCTGTATGTGGAAAGGCATCAAAGCATTGACAGATTACAAATCAAACAATCTACTGCCCAGTGACGCACTGAACTGCCCGATGTCTTGAACCACTTCTTCACCTGCTTAGACACCCAGTGGCTAAAGGCTGCCCCACACACCAACCCACCTGCCGGGGAGGCGACACTGGTGCTCCCCCGGCAACATCACCAGGTGAAAGCCACGCTGCAGAAAATCAATGAAAACAAAGCAACAGGCCTGGATGCAGTAGCAGGCGGGGTACTGAAGATATAATAATAATAATAATAATACATTTAATTTATAATGCACTTTACATTTGGATCAAATCTCAAAGTGCTGAGAGTCCATATCGACTGATGACACGGCCAAGGGCGAGCATGTATAGTATGAAGAGAATGGGGCCAAGGACTGATCCCTGGGGGACCCCACAGGTGACGGTGTGTGTCCGGGACTTTGAACTTCCAAGGGAAACGTAT
>VRLP01009925.1:0-11240 GCA_009660295.1 Lophius piscatorius
TCTCTCTCTCTCTCTCTCTCTCTCTCTCTCTCTCTCTCTCTCTCTCTCTCTCTCTCTCTCTCTCTCTCTCTCTCTCTCTCTCTGTCTCTCTCTCTCTCTCTCTCTGTCTCTCTCTCTCTCCCTCTCTCTCTCTGTCTCTCTCTCTCTCTCTCTCTCTCTGTCCCTCTCTCTCTCTCTCTCTGTCTCTCTCTCTCTCTCTCTGGTTCCTTCACGCCTCCCTCTAGTCTAACTCTTTTTATTGGTGCTGTCTATTAGCGGCGGGGCAATCTGAGCGAAAAGATAACAACCTCCATCTACTGGATCACAATTACCATCCGACGTCCCAATCGCCGTCATTTTTCTCCTCTTTGCGGCGAGTTCTGGTCCAAATGTCTCCTTTTGTACCATTAAAAATGCAGTTATTGCATTTCTTGCGATTCTGTTGTTTAATGGGTCGCCCGAGGAAGAACCCAATGATGTCATTCATCAGGCAGCAGAAGTGCCAGAGCTCAGTTGGTTCAACACCTCCTAAGAACCTGTTTGCTTTTCCATTGGCGAGGAGCCAAGTCGGAGCCACGCCGTTAAATACGTCCCCGTTTAACGTCCCCGTTTAACGTCAGTTACCCAGCAACGCTCGCGCCGCACTCAAGCACAACGACGAAGGTGGAGGAGAAGATCTTCGTCTCCATGCAAGCGCTCTTACTGGCAGAGATCCAGAACCGAAAAAAGAACTTTTGTTATTCATCTTAAAAAAATATATATTATTACTAATTTATCGGATAAAATTGTTTTTAGAAACATTATTTCACAAAAATATTCCGTTGTTTTTTTTTTTGTATCGTCTCTCCGTCGTAATTATGGGATGGGGTTGCTCAATGGTTAAAAGTTGGTTATTTATATTGTCATACCAGTAAAATATGTTATTTATACAGAATAATACCTTTACAGTAACAACTTATTTATTATGGTATTGTTGATAATCTTTTTTTTACAGTATTCCTTATTGACTATTTTGACAGTTTAAGTAAAGCTTTAAAGTAAAGTAAAGTAAAAAGTTAAAATGTACTGTAATTATATGTGATTAAATATATAAATATCTGTTTTTTACCGTAAATTTTACGGCTTTTATTTTTTTACAGCGTGGTTTCGTCTTGGTGAGTCAATTTGACCAAAACATCCCATAAACACCCTCCCACCGCCTGCTGCTTCTTTGTCTGCGGGCTATTAGCGTCTTGATTATACAATAAGTGGTGGACGGCGCCTTTAAAGAAGCTAAGTGAGTGTGCGTGAATTCCTGTGTGTGTGTGTGTGTGTGTGTGTGTGTGTGTGTCTGTGTGTGTGTGCGTGTGCATGTGTGTGTGTGTGTTTAGCCTATAATCAAATCTCCTATCTCTATAATTGGGTTTTGTACTCGGCAGCTCAGACCCGAGCAGGACCGTCCTTTTAAGAGAGATTCTTTTTTCTTTTCTTTTGGAGAGTCGGCGCGTTTTTTCCTTCTGCCTTTAGTTTATGACAGAACAAACACACACACCAACAAACACACACACAACAACAAACACACACACCAACAAACACACACACCAACAAACACACACACCCCCAAACACCTCCTGCTATCACACACACTGCTGCCGTTCCTACAAGCATCAAGCCCTGTGCTGAGGAGGAGTGCTGGTCGGCGCCGCTTTGTGTGTGTGTGTATGTGTGTGTGTGTGTGTGTGTGATGCAGAGCGATACAGACACAGATGCAGCTCTGTGCCTGAGCTGATTGACGGGCCACATTATCAGACCTGAACACTTCCAGGGAGTTTGCTAGCAGGGGGAATCCAGACGCAGTAACCAACACTTCTGTTTCAGTGCGTTTAAGAAGGTCATTGAATGCATCGTGAGCGCTTTGTGAAGAACTGGTGAAGGGTTCTAGTCTGTCTTTTACTCATTGTTCGCTGGAACATGCTTCAGACCCCCCCACTGGGACCCTGAAGAGCATAAGAGATTACAGTAAGTGGATGAATAAAGCCTTAAAAAGACCCTAATCCCCTGCGTTTTACAAGCAATCCCAATCTCAAACAGTCAATAGTGACTCAACCCAACTATTTCTATGGACTCAGCAGTCTGTTCTAGGATCAGATCCCATAGTGACTCAATGATGAAGATGAATACAGTTAACTGGTTTCTCTGAGCTCAGATATAAAAACAGGAGATATTTCCTCGAGTCGAATCATAGGAACTGAATTTAAAGACAATTGGACTGACGGCTGGGACGTTTCTTGAATGATGATGATTGGTCAAAGTCAGAATACTGAGATTAAAATCAGGATTCTGAGATCAAAGTCAGAATACTGAGATTAAAATCAGGATTCTGAGATTAAAGTCAGAGTTTCTGAGGCGTGTGTCGGTATTCTTCACCTGCAAATGAAAACCTGGTTCGTCTGAGGATCGTTTTCCTACATGTCCTGGAGACACGATGGAGGAGATAGATTCTATCCACTTTCATATTTTACTTTATTAGCTTCTTCTCTAAACTATACCTCTGATGACGGTTTCCCCTCAGGGAACCCACAAAGTTCAGCTGATCCGAAAGCATCGTCTCGTCCTCTTGTCTCGTCTCAAACAGAGATGAAGCAGGAAGTCCAAACCAGCGTCTGATGGTTTAAGATGTTTTTAAGATGTTTTTAAGATGTTTTTAAGACGTTTTTAAGATGTTTTTAAGCCTTTGTGTTTAGATCATTCTAAGGTAGGAAGCTCCTAAAGATTTAAAGTATAAATTCTACCTCAATAAAACTGCTACAAGTCGTCTTTTTCAAGCCTGATGATGCAGACGAATGTTTTTATCTTTATCCCGTTCACATTTTCTGCATTCGGTCTTTTCTCATTGACAGAAGAGGATGAGGGCCCAGAGATCAAAGTCAGGATTCTGAGATTAAGTCAGGATTCCTAGTTTAAAATCAGGATTCTGAGGTTAAAGTCAGGATTCTGAGATTAAAGTCAGAATTCTGAGTTTAAAGTCAGAGTTCCGAGATCAAAGTCCGGATTCTGAGATTAAGGTCAGAGTTCTGAGATTAAAGTCAGGATTCTGATCTTAAAAGCAGAATACTGAGATTAAAGTCAGGATTCTGATCTTAAGAGCAGAATACTGAAATTAAAGTCAGGATTCTGAGAATAAAGTCAGGATTCTAAGATCAAAGTCAGGATTCTGAGATTAAAGTCAGAGTTCTGAGATTAAAGTCAGGATTCTGAGAATAAAGTCAGGATTCTAAGATTAAAGTCGGAATACTTAGATTAAAGTCAGAATTCTGAGATTAAATCTGGATTCTGAGATTAAAATCAGGATTCTGAGATTAAAGTCAGAGTTCTGAGATTAAGTCAGGCCCTCAGCTGGATTTGCACCCAAAACCTTCTTGCTGAGAAGCAAAAGCCAGGAACTGTTCTCAAACACGCGGAGGAAAAACCACACGGATGGCGTCGCAATCAACGCCAAC
This sequence comes from Lophius piscatorius, assembly GCA_009660295.1. Lineage (NCBI taxonomy): Eukaryota > Metazoa > Chordata > Actinopteri > Lophiiformes > Lophiidae > Lophius > Lophius piscatorius. The sequence continues at coordinate 3,459 of VRLP01009925.1, forward strand.
TTCATACTTTTCTGCAATTTTTATAACAAGTATAGACTTGAATCTCAATAAAGAATGAAAATTTGATGCCCTGCTTGACGTCAGTCTCCACTCGGATCTCTCCCCGGACGCTTGAGTTAGTTTGTGGTATGTCGGAGTTCTGCGGAGCGGAATGAAATTCCTCTGCCGCGGAATTACCAAGGATTCATTGGCCTTTACTGGGGGAATTAAAGATTCATCGACAGATTCCTCTAGGCGGAGGGGGGGGGTTGGGGGCCCCTCACTGTTCTCTGATTTTCGATTCTCTTTGTTGCTCAGGAATTGCATGTTTAGGTTGAACACACAAGTCTGATGTAGCTTCCAGTCGCTATTTCACCTTGGACTGAGATGAAAGAGGGAGACGGAGGGTTTACAGGGTTTACAGCAGTTTTCTTTTCGGTGGGGATTAAACGGAGGCGATAATGAAAACACAACATCTGATCATTCATGCCGACAGAAGCTACCGAGCTGTTTTTAAAAGAGAGAATATATTTTTTAACATCGTCAGCATTAAACTTCAGGCGTTCGTGTCGACAGTTATAAACAGGCTCCTCTGAAAACACAGAGTCAGACAAAAAATAACGTATTGATAACGTAATCAATCAAGTGACACTCCTTTAAATCAGGGGTGAAGAACTATAACTGCCAGAAGTCCAGTGAGTACTACTACTGTTACTACTACTGTTACTACTGCTGTTACTACTACTGTTACTATTACTGCTACTAATACTAGCATTACTACTACTACTGTTACCACTACTAATGCTACTACTACTAATGTTATTACTACTATTGTTACTACTACTGTTACTACCCATGTTACTACTACTGTTACTACTACTGTTACCACTACTGTTACCACTACTAATGTTACTACTACTACTGTTACTACTAATGTTACTACTACTACTGTTACTACTAATGTTACTACTACTACTGTTACTACTACTACTGTTACTACTACTGTTACTACCACTGTTACTACTACTGCTACTACTAATGTTATTACTACTATTGTTACTACTATTGTTACTACTACTGTTACTACTACTTCTGTTACTACCCATGTTACTACTACTGTTACTACTACTGTTACCACTACTAATGTTACTACTACTACTGTTACCACTACTGTTACCACTACTAATGTTACTACTACTACTGTTACTACTACTGGTACCACTACTGTTACTACTACTACTGTCACTACTACTACTGTTACTACTACTGTTACTACTACTACTGTCACTACTACTACTGTTACTACTAATGTTACTACTACTATTGTTACTACTACTATTGTTACTACTACTGTCACTACTACTACTGTTACTACTACTAATGTTACTACTACTACTGTTACTACTACTGGTACCACTACTGTTACTACTACTGTTACTACTACTACTGTTACTACTACTACTGTCACTACTACTACTGTTACTACTACTGTCACTACTACTACTGTTACTACTACTATTGTTACTACTACTATTGTTACTACTACTATTGTTACTACTACTATTGTTACTACTACTGGCACTGACATTCGTAGACTAAAGAATGTTTCGTATTCCGGACCTTCTACCACGTAAAGTACGTTCTTCTTCGTCCCTCTTCCGTTGGCGACCAAAGTTGAAGAAAGGTCCATCTGCCAAAAGGTCTTCAGGGTCCAGATGAACCTTTATCCCAGTCTAGATTTCTCCCACAGTTGAATCCCAATTATGGGACCATCTAAAATCTCAGAAGGTTTGAGAGAACGTCGTGATGTTTGAGCAGAATCTTATATTCTAGTAACTTCTACTGTTTACTGTAACTTCATGAAGAAGTAATACGTTGATTTTATTGAGGAACCTCCATCAACCCTGAACATTTATTTGTGGATTCTTTGCTGATTCTGTGTTGTTTTTTTTAAGCCTGACCTGATTCCCGGAAGGTCCTCGAAGCTCTTCTACTTTCTTGAGAAGTATCTCGTAGTAACTTCATGTCATCTTTGCGTCGGATTTGTCCCGCGGGCCGGACGTTGCGTCCATTTGACAGGTGATGACTGCAAATTGCTCCCTGAGGGGTATCGATCGGAGGAAATGACCTTAAGGGGCGATCGGAGTGTTGCAGAAAAGTGATTTTCTTTTTCCGTGAGCCTTTTGGGGCCGCTGCACCGAAAGTCCACACGTCAATCATTTCTCTGCCCGGATGGATAGATTTATCTTCTTCTACCGGAGGTGAAGAGTATTTTACACGCTCTCACTCCCGGAGGTAACATTAAAATGTATTTGGGTCAAGTTCTCTGCAGGTCGGAAATGTCAGCAAAAAGTTGAAGAACCACTTCTCGACAGAAAATGGATTTATCTTTCTTCTGTTCAGCTCCATCATCATTTTGTCTTTTCCTTTGGTGAGTAAATATTTGTACTGACACTGCCAGCAGCTTTCTGATTACTCAGTCTTATACTTCGCAGTTTACCATCGCTACCAATTCTTTCAATTTTTAAAAGTTACTTTTTGTCTTGAATAAAGAGGAAGGGGTGGTTCTTGGACAAAATGTGTTCTCAAAAATTCCCCAGGGGATACGGAAGCAGCAGGCTGCCGGAAGAAAACCAGCTGGAATGGATTAAGACTTCTTTCTCAACAGACAGAAGATTTATGATAATTAGAGATGCACAGATTGCCATTTTGTTTTTCCCTATATAGTTTGAAAAATCATGAGTAATGTATTTTAAGTGCCCTCATCTTGAAGGATTGCAGTGGAAGTAAAAAGGCTGATCGGCATTGTGTTTGTGTTCTGACCTGTTGAAATGAACGTACCGCTGACTTCCCACCAGCTTTAGCCGCTCTTCTAACTAAATCTTTTATCGTGGTTCTTCCGCCGGAGCTCCTTTTGTCCTTTAAAACCATAAATGAGCGTATTGATAAGTACATTCCTCTGGGCTCCGACTAGCTTTAGCCGCCCTGCTAACCCTTCTTAACTTAATGTGTTGGTGGTATTTGCTGAGCGCTTTCCCAATGTTGTGCATGTGTTCTCATGTTTTGCTTAATTTGCTTCTGGTTTTGTTTTCACAGCAGTGCTAGAGCAGAGTTTCTCAAATGGGGGTACGTGTGGGGGTACACACTCTATACCCCCATTAAAAAAATGCTGTTGTATTTATGCCGGGCTGACAGAGCAACTTTTCAAAATCAATTCCACAGGAAAAGACCAACCAGGAATTGGACGTGCTTCTGACGGCTCCAAAAAGTTCGGCACCACAAACTCAATCACACACTTCAAATTGAATCACCCGGAGGAACAGAGTAAGTTAAAAGCTAACGTTAGCAGAGAGGCTAAAGCTAGCAGAGCTCAGAGCCAGCCACGAGCCCCGAAGTCCTTAATTAAAGCTAACAAATAATATATAACGGACTGAACGAGGCACAGAAAATTTTATTTTCAACAGCTCAGAATAAATACACAATGCTGTTCAGCTTTGTCACTTCCACTGCAATCCTTCAAAATAAGAGCACTTAAAACAAATTACTCATTATGATTATTAATATTTATCTATAGGAAGAGATTTCTATTTATCTGTAGAAAAAGAAAAAAACGGATTAAGCCAAAATCGGTGACCAGTCAAGAAAATCGCAATCGGCGCATCTCCAGTGTTTACGCATTAACTCCAAAACTATTTCATTGATCATTTTCAAATTTGACTTCCACGTAGACCTCAGTGCCAGGAAGAACTTGATTGATTTCAGGAAAGGTAAGTTGTACACTTCTGACACTTCAGCTCTTTTTCTAGGGACATTTTTCAGACACAACTTCCTAATTGTCGGTCCGATTAAGTCGGTTCCGCATAGGAACCGACCGGAAGATCCATCTAGGATTCATCATATTTGACTCAAACACTTCAAATTTGACTCCCTTTTTCGTACAAATAATGTTTGATCTACAAGCAGAATGTGACCCAAATGAAGAAATATCCAGCGTTCAAACAAGTAAAGAAACTTCTCCACCTCCAATCGATGGTAAGAAGGACAAGAGACAGAGTCCAATCTATTGTGTCCTGACAACAGTGGAAATGGAATACTCCTGTGACCCTTGAGGAAAGCAGAAAAGCGCTCGGCGAGGAAATAAAGAGCCTCTGGAGAAGACGTAGGAAGACTTTTTTTTTTTACCTGGAGACAGGAACAAATTAGAGCCAGCAGAGGAGAGAGACGTGGGAGACGGATCTGTGACTCAGGTGGGACTCGGGTTTAGGAGACAGATCTTCTAGCAGCTTTTCCTGAAATAACTTAACACCGACTTTTTTCTTTCAAGACGTTTTTATAATGTTATTCACCTCTTTCACTCCGGTGGAAAACCAAACCTTTAAAAACGGATTTGGACTTTTATCGGACCTGTTTTTTTGTTTTCTGAAATAAACCGGAAGTTCATTATTTTAATATAAACGTAAAAAGAAACTTTTTGAACTAACTGAAAAAACTATTTTTGAATTTAATCCATAATTTGATTATTTTCTATGACGTTTGTTTGTGCAGAATCTATAAAATGAGTGAATAAAATAAGAATAAAATTGTTAGAATACCACAGATTTTAAGTTTAATAATAATCTCTATACTCTCATTTACGTATTTGTTTAAAAGAAGTATACTGACGACACACTTGAATTAAAAAAAAACTCCAAAAAACAGTTTTCATGAATGCTACGATGTGTACGCTAAGCTCCTCCCCCTTCTGCTGCTTCAGAGGCTGCTGGCGTGAGCAGGTGCTCGAACCTATGACAGCCTCATCCATATTTAGTAAAGCTCTGTGCTCACACCACCTTCTACGCCTCTCTCTGCCTCTAACCCAGATTATTTTTGGTTGGCAAAGACTTTCCAGGCACCGAAAAAAAAAAAAAAAAAAAAAACAGCTGCGGCCCGGCGCCGTGAGGAAAAAAAACCCGGCGTCTATTTTAACTTCATGTAACCAGATATCAGAGTCGGAATAATCATCAATCTTGTATTTCCTTTTTGAATACACGCAGACAGAAAAAACATGGAACATGGAACGTTCCTGATGTCCATTAGCGGCAGGCAGGAAGTGGGATGATCGGCGCGGATGGTGTCGTCCTCGTCGCAGCAGCAAACCCGATCCTGCGAGACACGACTATTTGTGGCCTCGTAAAAGGAAGCTGCCAATGCGGCGTATTGTATTTATCCGTCTCGGATCAAATGTTTCCTGCCACGAGGAATAAAACCATTAACGTATACGGTTAACAATCTATTCGCAGTCAAGCCTGGATATTATGTGCACTCAAAAATAAATAAATAAATAAATAAGAAAGGAAACCGACTGGTTGTTACATTTATCCTTAAAAGTAATATATACGTTTTTATATATACGGTTTGAAAGAATAGAAGATTAAATAAAGTTGACATGAACTAATAAAATGAATTTTCCTAAATTGCTACTTTTTTTTTTTTGCTTTTTTTTTTTTGCTTCCATACTTGACGAAAACTTTTCCCGAAACTTTAATTTTCTGTTCACATTGTTTGAACTCAGTTGCACTCGATTTAATGTCATGGAATATATTTACATATAATTAAATAAGTTTCTTTCAGCACTAAAACATTTAATCCTGGATTTATTCCATTTACTTATTTTACAGCGGCAAAATTTGTTCAACTAAAGTTGGAGTTATTTCAAGTGACTAAGTAAGATGAATCAACCGGGATGAATAAAACTGGAACTAATTCAAATAGCTACACTGTAAAAAGAAATAAAAGAATTGTTCGCTAATTACGATCGATTAAATTACGTACTACTGAGTCGGAAATGTATTTTTATTTTTTTCTAAATAACCGACAATTCTATTTTAACAGTGTACATTTTTTTCTTGGAACACTGAAGGAATAAAATAATGTCAGAATCGAGCAGCAATAATAAATAAATGTTTATTTATAAATTTAATGTTTCACACTTTAGTTTTTTTTTGTTTTTTTTATGTAAAAATGTGCCGAAACTTTCTTGATAGAAAATTTGAAGAATTTTCAAAACTGGAATTTCACTTTTTTACGCTTTTAGGTTCTGAGAATGCACTGTAAAAAAATGAGCTTAAAGAAATGAAATCAACTGGTAACCTAGATTAAATAAAGTAGTTTTGAGTGTAATTTATTTATTTAAGTTGTAAATGCCTCATTTTATTGATTTTTCATTTTTATTTGAGGTCATCAACATTTTTATTTAGTTTTTTTATAGTGTGGCTTGAATCAATCATAATTACTTAAGTCGGATCTAATCCAAATAACTAAGTTGGACCGACTAATGAATTAAGTTGGAGAAAATCTAATAACAACTAATAAATGATGTTAGAAGTAAACCAGTAACTTTTACCAGCCATTTTTAATTACACTGTAAATTAAATCAACACTAATAAAGTTATATTGACCAACCATGACGCCAGTAGACGAGGGCAAACGGAAGAAAAAAACCTTCCCTCTATCCGCCCAGGCGATCAGCTGACGGATGATGTTCTCTCTTTCACTTAAACCAATCAGAGTCTGCCAGGACCGCCGCCAGCCAATTGTCTGATCCAGCCACAGGAGCCAGCGGGTTCTTGGTGCCAGACCCCGAGCCCGGACAAATGGGGAGCGTTGCGTCAGAAGCATCCGGCATAAAAATGTGAGCCGCTTCAGAAATGTGGAAGGGAATCTCCGCTCTGTCATTCCTGAGTGGGTGTGTGAGCCAATCCTCTCTAAGCTGTCAATGTTGAGTCTCTATGGGATCTGATCCTAGAACAGACTGATGACGTCATAGAAACAGGTTGAGTCACTATGGGATCTGATCCTAGAACAGACTGATGACGTCATAGAAACAGGTTGAGTCACTATGGGATCTGATCCTAGAACAGACTGATGACGTCATAGAAACAGGTTGAGTCACTATGGGATCTGATCCTAGAACAGACTGATGACGTCATAGAAACAGGTTGAGTCACTATGGGATCTGATCCTAGAACAGACTGATGACGTCATAGAAACAGGTTTAGTCACTATTGACTGTTTGAAATTATTAATGAGTCGCATTTAATCTGAGGAGTTCCACATAGGGGGACTGCTGGTACAACGCAGGGGATTTGGGGGCTTTCAGGGCTTTACCCTCACTTTTTAAAGATTCTAAAGGTGAAAACTATTTCTGATGAATCACTTTGGATATATTAAATATCGTTTTAGAATTATTTGAGCATCATTAATGTTTTCGGTTCATTTCCATTATCCCTGTTTTTTTGTTTTTTTTATCTGTTTTGTTTTTTCCAGCCGGGGAATTTAAAATGTTTTATATTAATATTCATTTATTCTCTAACCTCTTTTTGTCCATTCGGCATCAGAATAAAGAGTTTTGCTGAGATGTTGGAGAGAAAAGCGGCACATTGTCCTTCAACCGGCTCATTAGCGGCGCGTTAGCCGCAGCTTCTGACGGATCAAAAGAAATCACATGATCTGTCTTTGCATTTTTATTTTTCCTTTTCTGAAGATGGAGCTGCAACAATTTAGAAAGCAATCAAAATAAAAAAACACGTGAAAGCTGCAAAGGCAACATCTGCAAAGCTCCAAACCAAAAGTGGTCCACAAGGAGACCCGAGGCCTTCAAGTGATGAAGAGCATAAAAACCGGATCAGGAGATCAAAGACGACGTTTGTAGTCTAATTCAATGTCAGAACAAGGAAGTAAAGAAGAAGAACGAGTTTAAAGAATCACGTCTGACATGAAGGAGGCGTTAGAGGAGATGAGGAGAAACAGTCCAGGTTCACACAG
>VRLP01009926.1:0-11235 GCA_009660295.1 Lophius piscatorius
TCTCCTTCTGCAGCACACCGTGCTCGACCTGCATCTTTCACCTCATCATGCATCTCTAGAAAAAACTAGAACGATCAAAAAAAAAAAGAAGGGGGGGGGGGGGGGGGGGGGCGGTGGGGGGGTAATAATAATGCGATAATTAAAGCAGGATTTCAATTATTGTATGCAGGGGGAATTTGGTATGTTGGCACTCGAACACTAGCAGGAAGTAGATCACAGAGGGAAGTCTTCTAATAAATGTTTTACTTCCAATATGGTGGAGACCTCCCTGCAGGCGCCGGGCCGGCGGAGGAGGTGGAGGCGGGGTGGAGGAACGGAGCTCAATGTATAGATTTAACGCAAAGACGCTTTGTTTGACCTTGTGGTCACCTCTGCGAGATTCTGTTCACTCTCTGAAGAAGAGAAAGTTTTCTAGTCTGGTGTAAAATATGACATATATGAGTTTGTTACTGTTATAACAGAGAAGATCCGGGCCTCAGGTCCGAGACCAGTCCCAGAGTCTTCCCATGCAGATCCAGCAGGATCGTCGTACGCTTACAACGTCTGCCGGTCCAGCAGGTCAGGCTGTCTGGTCCTTCAGTCGCCAGACATGACGTGAGGAGCTTCAGAGACGAGGGGGTCAAAGGTGGGATTTTCATTTCCCTGACAGAGACTCTCCAACGGCAAAGAAGCCCGAATGAACGACTCGCTGAAATATCAATGAATGAATGAAAACTGATGTAGAAATAAACGATGGGCGAAGGACTGAGGCAGGGATTCCTGCAGGAAGTGAAGACAGACAGTATCAGTACAAATAATGCAGATTAACCCTTTAATGTCCTCACCCAGAAACAAAGATATGTCTCCAGTGCTTTGGTTAACGCCTCCTCCTCCTCAGTGGCTCCTCTCACCTGTGGTGTCCCTCAGGGCTCCGTCCTCGGTCCCTTGCTCTTTAGCATACCACTGGGTCCGATTATAAATGGGGGCGGGGCAAACAGACTCTGAACTGGGTTGGTTGGGGTCCTTACTGATGCCGCTAGCCTTCCTGTGTAGACGGTTAGCATATACATTGTTTGGGAGCTCTTTACTCACAAACTGCACACAAGCGGTCCTGGGGCCGGCTGCTGATGGGCCGGTCCTGGGGCCGGCTGCTGATGGGCCGGTCCTGGGGCCGGCTGCTGACTATAAAATCTTTGATTGATGTGATCTTGATGGTGAGAAGGATCCACAAAGGCGAAGCTTTTCATTGGTTGTTCGTTTCCCCGTACGGTGGAGGGTAAAATGTTCGGGAATGTTGGAGCAGGTGAGATGAAGGTGCTTGAAATGCTGATGTGAAGACAAAATCCAGGAACAAGAACATGGAACCCTCAATGTCCACACCTTCATCACCCTCAGGTCCGGTGGACCCAAACACCACACAGATGTGAAGGACATCTCTACTTTAATCTTTACATCCTTTATCATTTATGAGATATTTATCTTTATTTAACAGTATTTTTCTCAGGGAAGTTAATTGGGGCATTCTGAATTCCGCACATAGCCAGTAGGGGGAGGTAGAACTCTAGAATGTGGAATAAATGAAATCTATGCTGCCTGGTCTGTGACCCGTTTACCAGGTTTCCAGCTCTCCGGTTCATTTTCAGGTTCAAGTGAAGCTTGGAGAAGACAGAAAAGTGACACGGGGTATAATTTAATAATAATTTAAGTTACCTCGACTCATGACCACATGTTATATTATGTCATTATATTACCAAAGACATTAAAGGTACATTAAGGAGTTCTCTTCTCACAGATGTTTCCATGAAAAAAAGATGTCTGGAAGAATTATTTCTTTGCATATTTACAAATGTAATATCTAAGACACTCTGAATTTAATATAAATATTAAAACTGTTTTGTCAGGCATGTTTTTAAACAGTTAGGAAAAAAAAAAGGTAACCATAACCACGACCCTTCAGATCAGACTATTTTTGGTTGAATCAAATCACATTATTCTGTTTAATAAGTCCTCATGAGCTTTAAATTCACCCCCATAATGTCTGACGGCTCCTCCTCACTGCCCTTTGACCTGTGGTGTCTCCCAGGGCTCCATCCCCGGCCCCTTACTCTTTAGTATACACATTCTGCCACTGGGACTTCTTATAAACAAGTTTATTCAAGGCGGGGTACACCTTGGATAATTCGCCAGTTCATCACAGGTCCGACACGTAGAGACAAATAATTCACACCTGGAAGCTTTTACCTTAGTGACATCATCAAGAGAAACGTTACATTCTTTACACTAAACAGTTTGGGGTGATCGGAAGAGGAAATCCTCTTTCAATGGAACAAGGTCAGAGGTCAGTTGAGACCAGTAGAGCATTTTGGCAACAATCATATAAAATGTGTGTGATGTAACAAGAAAGAAAGCCATAGTGAAAAGAACCTTATACCCACTGCGGAGTCTAGTGGTGGATCTCTGATGCTGTGGGGCTGTTTTTCTTCCAAAGGTTCTGGACATCTTGTTAAAGACATGGTTCCATGAACTCCACCAAACACCAGCAGATACTTGATGGAGACCTAAAAGCCTGTTTCAGGAACCTTAAAGTGGGCCGTTGTTGGACCTTCTAGCATCAACCCAAGAACGATTCAGGGATCACAGAATAAAGGTTCTGCCATGACCATCCCAGTCACCTCACCTCAACCCCACAGAACATCTGTGGTATTGTGCTACAGAGGACAGTCCACAAGCGTGGACCTCAGAACCTGAAGCAGCTGCAGAGTTTCTCTATCGAGGAGTGGTCTCAGAACTTCTCATCACACACTACAGCATGAGACTCTGAGTCTGATGCGGTGGGGAAAAGGGGGCGGAGCAAAATATTAAATGCAGGATGCAAATATTTGTTTGATGTTGAGAATGTTATGTTTCTATTAATTATGTTGAATTATAGATTAGATTTGTGCAAATAACTCTGCAGGCACTTTTCACCACCAGGGGGCAGCATTGGACTTAGGATCAGGACAGAAGTGGGATACAATTCTATTTCATTTGAAGGAGTGTGTGTCTATGTGTGTCTGTGTGTGTGTGTGTGTGTGGCTCTGTGTGTGTGGTCCAATCATAACAATCACCGGTCCAATCATAACAGAAGTCCATGTTTTTTTCTTGTGAAGCTGTTGACTTACATTAAATTCCACATTTTTTAACTCATTCTACAGCAAGAATTCATTTTCACAGATCCGTATTCTTTAAGTGCGATCGGCGTCTGAAGCAGCATTTTAAAGGAGACTTTCGTGTCTAGACGTCTTTGTTTTTGCTCCTGAAACTGAAGTGCATCAATATCAGGTGTCGTGTCCTGACTAGCAGCCAATCTCAGAATGTCACTGAGATTGGCTGCTTGTGTGGGAGCCTTGACGAAATTTTCTTCTATCGATGTTCATTCGTGAGAAAACTTCTGCACAAAGGTAAGTTGTCCCAAACATGCAGACAATTTTTGCAGCCAGGGCTGTTCATTTTAATTTGGGGAACCCTGGCAAGAGATACTGATTAAATGTGTCCAAGCCCACCGAGGCAAACCTGTCCTTCAAATCTGCATCACATCTCATTTCTTTTGCTTTGTAGCACTTTGAGATTTGATCCAAATGTAAAGTGCATTATAAATTAAATATATTATTATTATTATTATTATCTCATGTCATGAACAGCATGAGGGTCGGCTCTGCTGCTCTTCAGTCCGTGGACCAGAGCTGTGCCTCTTCTTCTTCTCTGATTTAAAAAGTTCGCCCCTAATGGATGATTTAGAAATAGCATTTTATTATGAATCTCGAGTTTGTGTCTTTTATGCATTTTTTTACTTTTGAAATACATCCAGCGGGCCGGATTGAACCCCTTAGCGGGCCGGTTTTGGCCCGTGGGCCGTACGTTTGACACCCCTGCTCTAAGAAAATTAACAATGTCCTCATTCTATTCTGTTATTCTATTCCCCTTGAGTCATCACAGTGAATCCGATTTAAAGAATTGTGACTCTTAAATAGCAAATTGGAAATTAGCCATCATTATTTTTGTTATTTACGTTTGCAAATTTTCCCGATATTAAGTGTCAAAACGTCCCTCTGAGGATAAAGATCTGCTTTTACAGTTTAAGCACTTCTGTGGTGTTCGGTGTAAATAATGTGAGCGGGAGAGAAAAAAGTAACTCTAAAGGAAAACAGTAATATTCTTAATCAATAGGAAACTAATATGATATAATACAAAACTAAATAAATGAGTGAAGCAGGAAATAAAACTGTAAATAGTGTTTTTCAGAGCAGCAGATACTTTAAAGTCAGTCCCCGCTCTGAATAAAAGACATTCCATTTAACTTGAAGAGAATAGAGTCTAAAGGCCCAGAATAAACAAATGAGAATAGATCAAAGACTCTGTGACTGTACAGCAGAAATAAAGTGAACAGGGTTTTTCTCTCTCCGATAAATTGGACCCTATGTTTGTCTATCCAGCGATGTTACGACACAGAGTCAGAATACGTGTCATCTCTGATCTCGGAGGGTAACAGGAGGTTTTCTGGAGAAAAAAACCTCGTAAGAAGATGTTTTAAATCCCGTGGAAAAAAATTCCCTTTTATTCAGTTTATTTCTGCAGTGACCGTCGATTGACTGACGAACGTATGAATGCATGTAGCAGGGAATAAAGTCCATATCTGTCAAATCCATTCAAGGGCAGGGTGATTGTCATTACGTGGCTCACATGACAGGATTATTCTGATCACAGGATATCCTCATTAAAAATGGCGTCGGCCTCTAATTGCTCAGCGCTGTGACTTCCTGGACGGCGAGCGTTCACTTCCTCTGACCCACCAAACATCCTCTGTGTCGTCCTCGCCATAATGGGCTGACTCAGACGTGGAAATGTTCAATTGTTGTCGCCGCTGTTGTCTCTATGACCCTTTTTTTCCCCGTAATTTTCTGTTTCTACCTTTCCAGTAATACGTTTTGGAAGGTTGCCAGAATTTCCCAAAACCGTCACATCTGGAAATACAGACCGGAAGGATCTTTCTTTTTTTTTTATTACATAACATCAAGAAAAAATGCGTGTTTATGCATTTTTATCACTGTGTTGTCTTCAAAGCCTTGATTTGACCTTGAACAATGAAAAAACACACGAAACAACTAAGAATGTTTTTTTTCTCTTCTTCACTCGACCTATAAAAATAATAATCCAAATATCAGATGATTAAAAGATGTGTTTGATCCTGCTCATAATGGGACCCAGTGCCAGGATGTATTTGCTAAACAGCAAGGGGCCAAGGATGGAGCCTTGGGGGACACCACAGGGAAGAAGATGCATTATTAACCACTGATATTGACATAATCCCGTTTGATAAGTAAGATTCTTTTGGGTATATTGACGCATGTGAAGATCTACTAAAGACTTAAGTCACTTGGTAGAACCAAAAAATATGAATAAATGCCGACAAGAAAGTAAATATACAAAGAACAGTTTTTTTTTATAGATTTTTTTTTTTTTTACATCAAAAAAACTAATGAAAACATAATTATTTGCATTTTCTATTGGGCATTTATTAATTCCGTATCTTAGACAATCTAAATTGACCGATTGCTTCGTCAAGCATGTTTTGATACTGTAAAAAAAACCAAAACCTGACCGGTTATATTTCACTGAAAAAGTCAATTTAGTTGGATTAGCTCAACCTTTTAGAAAAACTTCTTGTTAGAAGAAAATGTTTGATCTTAATTAGACTTTTTTTGTTGTATGAAGTGACATAATTCTGTTGAGTAAGTGCTGACATGCTTCAACTTCACCCTTTTCTCCATAGTTCTGGCCAATGCCTCCTACTTGGGGGACCCTTGGAGCTGTGGTGTCCCCCATGGCTCCATCCTTGGCCCCTCACCATTTATCATATTCATGGGTCACATCGTAAACAGGTTCAGAAGAACAGCAACCGTTTTTCAAGAAGAATTAAAGACTCAAAATAATCCCAACCCAACAGGTTAAAGGGTTAAAGGTAATAGATTACTACATAAAGTAATTATAAAGTAACCATACAAAGTTTTTTTTTTTTATATTTAATAGTGTCGCACAGATAAAATGTCATTATTATGAGTAGAATCTACTTTTTAAGGACATATTTACTACTTCTTTTTTTTTTAAGCTACTACATATGTTTAAAAAAAGGCAACAGTTTAGAGTAAATCATTACACAGAAGCAAAAAATGCAAAAAAAACAAATATGAATCCGTAACTAATAGAATATTAGTAGAAAAAAAAACAGCAGAAGGAGACAGAGAAGAAGGACATTCTAACAAACGCTTCACCAAGACGCCTGAAGTTTATCGAACTGTTTCCTCGACTCAAACTCTTCTTCATCTTCACGTCCCAGATCGTCCTGCCTCTGTTATTAACCGTCAACCCTCACCAGGGGCGACGAAGACTCCTCAGAGGAAGAAACGCAAAACTCACCCTAACCCAAATACTGAGTCTCTGCTTCTGATCGAAAAAGTCTAAAAAGGGTCAAAATAGATTTCTAGAAACACGCTTTACCCAAAACGTCCAACTGATCTCATTAAAATGGACTATTTTCCCATGAAATGCAAAATTTCTCCATGTTATAAAAACATTTGTTGTAATTTTATGTGAGTGTCTAAGATATTAAATGACTAAAATTCAGAAATAAAATATTCAAAGGTTTTCCGTTGTTTCTTGTTGAGGACGTTAAAGGGTCTTCATCAGGGTCAGGTCTTCTTCAAGCAGAACAGAAGTCCAGTCGCCCCATGGATCGTGGTCAGTTACCTTTGAGGCATTACCCTCAGGAATGTCCCCCCCTAGCTTTGCAGTCTTCTTCACTGGCTCAGATCTTGTTGCTTAGAACATCTAACTGATGAGTTGTTGTGGAAAGAGTATAATTTAAAACTGCAGCCGAGGTCAGTGGGTGAGGAATAAAAGGGGTCAGGAAAGTGTCTGTTCTTGTCGTCTGTTCTTCTGTGGCAGCAGAGGGAAACTACTGACAAAGGGAAAAAGGCCAAATTCCAATGCTTTCCATGTTTTTCCCACCAACTGCTAATTAAATCCCCCGTGACTCGGGGGCTGGGGTGGTGGTCCGCATTCCAGAGGGTCAGTGGTTTCTGATCCCTGGACTCTGTAGTCTATGTGGTTTATGTCCAAGTGTCCCTGAAGGACACTCTGAACCCAAATCACTGAGTTCATGTCAGTGTTTGTGTCCCGATGAGCTGCAGATGTCGTCAGTCGCCTCTGTGTGTGTGTGTGTGTGCGTGTGTGTGTGTGTGTGTGTGTGTGTGTGTGTGTGTGTGCGTGTGCTTGTATATGTTTGTGTGTGTGTTTATGTGTGTGTGTGTGTGTGTGTGTGTATGTGTGTGTGTGTGTGTGTGTGTGTGTGTGTGAGTGCGTGTTTGTGTATGTGTGTGTGTGTGTATTTGTGTGTGTGTGTGTGTGTGTGTGTGAGTGTGTGTGTGTGTGGGTGCATGAAACCTCAGCTAAGAACAGAGGGTTGTTGGGGCCACAGACCACAAAACATTTTCTTTTTTCATAATACGTTTCGAGAAAAAAGGAAAAGTTTGGACAAAAGTGGAATCATGGAGAATAAAGTGGAACGAGTTCGGACAAAGATTCATTTTTTTAGTTTTGCATTTCCGTGCGTCTGTCAGCGCGAAGTCGCCGAGGCAACATCCCAAGCGGGTTAAAGATGTGAAGAAGTCATCTGCTATTACTTTGGTGTCAAGCTTTGTTGTTGATATTTTGACTTCATTCGCGACATTTTGACTTTTTTCTCGACATTTTGACTTTTTTAGACTTCGTCGACTCTTTTCTCGTCATTTCAACTTCTCTTTTGAAATGTCGACATTTTCCTCTAAAGAAAACATGAAAAATAAATCTTCCTCCTCTCCTTTTCTCCTCCTCTTATACTCCTTTGTAAGTGAGAGAGATGCTGCAAGAACCTTTCATTAATACAATCACATTATAACAAATGTAACAATACAGAAGTAACATTTCAAAGTATCATTTAAATGGGAGTTTCTATAAGGATGCATTGAATTTTCAATTCAATGCAAACTTTCTTTCACAGCTTACATTTGAACACAAATGTTTTTACTTCCTACCTTTTCTCACATTGTCAGAGTTTTTATAGTGACTCGTTTTCATCGGCGCTGCTGCACGTTTTTCAATCGGCGTGGAGACTGACTGAAAAAGAAACGCAGGAGCGCTAACAGTTAAAGCCAGAAGCAGCATTGAAGAGGCCTCCTCCTCCTCCTCCTCCTCCTCCTCCTCCTCCTCCCCCTCCTCTCACGGTTTGCTGTGGCGATAAATGTTCACCGGAACCAAAGAGTAAAGTAGTAAAAGTGAAACAATGAGCTGAGCAGCAGAGGATCCGGTGGGCCTGAACAGAACTCTGGAGTCACTTTTTCTAAACTCTTCATTGTCTTCTTCTTTGTTTTATGAATGCAGCTCCCAGACATCCGGGATGGAACCACGAACACAAACACGCTGGGAATCCGCCTGAAGGCAAACTTGGCCGTTATTGTTTTTTGTTTGTTTGTTTGTTTGTTTATTCATCGTGAGTCAACAGCGATCTTCTTCAGGACTGAATCATTGGATATTACTCGCTGCTGCGCGGCTGAGAACCAGACAACAATGTACGGCGACAGGCAGCCTCGTTTTCTACGCCTGCATGACAACTCCCTTTATGTGTCCCACCCACTCCCACTCCCACTCCCACTGTCAGTGTCTGAAGATATCCGATATCCGATATCCGACCAAATATACGATATACGATATATGATATACGATATACCATATACCATATACGATCTACGATATACGATATACGATATACGATAAAATATACGATGTAAAATATAAGATAGAATATAAAATTAACGATAAAATATACGACATAAGATATACGATATAAAGATATACAATATAAAGATATACGATATGAGATATACGATATGAGATATACGATATGAGATATACGATATGAGATATAAGATATGAGATATAAGATATGAGATATACGATATACGATATAAAGATATATGATGTAAAGATGTACGATATGAGATATACGATATGAGATATATGATATAAAGATATACGATATGAGATATAAGATATGAGATATACGATATGAGATATGGTTGGATACGGATAAATATGAATGAAATATAACTAATTTCCTTCCTTAAAATGTTCTATTTTTAATGGTTGGTCAAAATCATCGTCACAAACGATTCCCGGTCGTTATAGATTCTTTTTTTTTTTATCATTTTGAGAGCTTAGAGTCCGCGCTTACTGAAATATCTGTCTTCAGCTCTTTATCTTCATGGCTCTTATCCCAACCTCCACGCTCTCCCTTATCTCCCGCCCACAGGCAGACACTTTGAATGACCAATGATTAGACATCTTGAGGACAGAAATGGAATTTCTGCTGTTTTTCTGTTTTTACAGTGTGTTGTCATCACCTTATTTTGCCACTCTCAGATCTCACGTGATCAAACGTTCGTTGTTTGTGAACGCAAACCCCAAATGAAGGTTGTACTCATTAAAAAGTAACTACAGGTTCGTCTGAAAGACAACGTTTGAAGTTTGTAACACTGGAGCGGTCCGATCCGATCCTTCAGAGGTGTTTCTCCTGATTTAACGGAACACAAACTCTGCATTACATGACCAGCCGTCGTTCTCTGTTCCACTAATCCCTCTCACATGCACAAGAAGGTAACTGGAGGCTTCGGCCGGACCAGAACCCTCTGCTGTCTCGGCCCAGAAACAGTCAAGCGTCACATGATGCGTGCCGAGGCATTCATTCGCTCATACGTCTGACGTAGCATCACGACCTCACGCCGTGACATCATCAGGTTTTTCTCAATCATTCGCGATAAGGCAGTTTTTTTTCTCCTGCAAAACCTTTTAAAATGAATGGATGGATTTTCTTTCATGAATTTAACTGTAATAATTTCTACTTCTGGTACCGGTACGCCTCGTTGGAGATTTTCTCTCGCTAAGTGCTTTTCTGGTTTATTTATAACTTGACTCAACCCTCTAAAAATCATATACTGCATTATTGAAGTGAATTCTACAACGAGGCAGATCAGGTCAAGGGTCAGGATGAGAAAATAGACGTATTGATGACTCCCCCCCCCCACCTCATCCGACAAGTGGTCCGTCGAAAAAAAGGCAACGCACTCATTCACTCGCTAAACACGTACTGGTTTAAGGTTTAAGGTCTTATTATTTACCCTTTTAATCTTATTATTTACCCTTTTAATGTCGTCACCAGGAAGAAAAATGGACTATGGAAAATTCATGTTTTATTTCTTTAAGGCATTTAATGATTTCGTGTCCTAGAAACTTTAAATTTGCCATCAAATGAGACTTTGTGTTTGTCAAGCATGAAAAAAATCAGACTCATAAAATGATTTCATATATATTTCATGGAAATATTTGATTTTTACACAGATGTTTACGGAAATAATAAGCCTCCTCCTCAGTGGCCACTTTGACATGGGGTGTCCCCCAGGGCTCAGACCTCGGCCCCTTACTCTTTAGCATAAACCTGCTGCCACTGGGTCGTATCATGAACAGGTCCAGTCCCAGTTTTCATAAGAAATAGAGACTGGAGGGTTAAAGTTCGCTGCTCCATAGGATGACGATCATGTGTGACAGAATTCATATTCTGGTTTTGCTGAGGTCCTGTTCCTGGATGGTTGGGGTCAGGCATTCAGAGGTTAGGTCCTGGTTCAGGAGGTTCGGTCCATGGAACTAAATTAATTCCCCAGCAAGGATGTCGAGGATTAAACATCCCCCTTATACGGTCTGAGTCCGGATCAGCCGCTGGTTTAGTGGATGGGTCCATGGAGCTTAATTAATCCTAAAGCGGGACGGATGGGTTTAGGCATGAACTTCATGTGGTTGAACATTTTGACTTTATTTTCAACATTTTGACTTTATTCTCAGCATTTTGACTTTATTTTCAACATTTTGACTTTATTTTCAACATTTTGACTTTATTTTCAACATTTTGACTTTATTCTCAGCATTTTGACTTTATTTTCAACATTTTGACTTTATTTTCAACATTTTGACTTTATTTTCAACATTTTGACTTTATTCTCAATATTTTGACTTTATTTTCAACATTTTGTCTTTATTCTCGACATTTTGACTTTATTTTCAACATTTTGACTTTATTCTCGACATTTTGACTTTATTCTCGACATTTTGACTTTATTTTCAACATTTTGACTT
>VRLP01009927.1:0-11228 GCA_009660295.1 Lophius piscatorius
TGTTCCTCTATAGTATCAGTCTCTCTGTAGTTTCTCTTCTTCTATAGTATCAGTCTCTCTGTAGTTTCTGTTCCTCTATAGTATCAGTCTCTCTGTAGTTTCTGTTCCTCTATAGTATCAGTCTCTCTGTAGTTTCTGTTCCTCTATAGTATCAGTCTCTCTGTAGTTTTTCTTCCTCTATAGTATCAGTTTCTCTGTAGTTTCTCTTCCTCTCTAGTATCAGTCTCTCTGTACTTTCTGTTCCTCTATAGTATCAGTCTTTCTGTAGTTTCTCCTCTCTAGTATCAGTCTCTCTGTAGTTTCTGTCCCTCCGTCCTTGAGGACCGATCCTTGTCGGTTTTATCAGTGTTATTACAACTATTATAACAGTATTATAACAATTCTTTAGGATGTGGTTGTTGGTTTTTTTGGCATAAAAAACGTGAATTTATGAAATTAAATAATCATTATTGGTTTAAAATCCTAAAAAAACAATATTTGATAGTAATTAATAGTTATAATGTCAAATATGTTATTTTTGGTGGCAGTAACGGAGAATATTAACGTCCTCTAAGGCGACAAAATATATTAAAATGCAAAAAAAAAGTGCTATTAAGTTAGATTGTTATAAATAAGAAGAGTTATTATTATAACTGTTATAAGTATTGTATAAAAACAATTATTTTGTAAATTGTTTTGAAATTTTGTTGTTATAAAAAAAAAAAATCAGGTAATTTATGAACTAAAATTATTATTTATTGGGTTAAAATCCTGAAAATAAATTATTATTTGATATTAATAATCAGGACTGGTGTTTATTACAAAGCATAAGTTAATTTAAGTGTAGCATTATTTTAATAAATAATATTTTATGACATTTAAAGGGACTGTTGGAAGAATAATTTTTTTCAAAATACTCGTAACACTGAAGAAAAATAAAGAATTAATTTAAAGCATTTATCATATTACTAAGTATTGTCATTTTTTTCTAATATTATGCAAACAAAAACGGTATTTAAAGAATTAAAATCAGAATAAATGAATATCGGTTGTTTATAATCATGTTGTCGACGTTATTTATCAAAGTTAACTCAATAAAAGTGGAAATTGATTTCAAGGTAAACATTTAAGGCGGTTCAAAGACGTTGACGCTCCTCTCCATCCTCCGGCGTGAGTCGGAGGTCTTCTAGATGCGGACCGCTATCCGAAGAACCCGTCCGGCACCGGGTTAGTCATTTTGGGGCTTTCCGTGGATGGCGCCATCCCACCGACCCAAAGCATGTATAATTCATCCGGCTGACTCACCTCGCTGCCAAAGAATCACATTCTCTCAGATTCCCACTTAAATTCTTTTGGAACCGCCGGCGGTTCCGCCGCCCCTCCAGCGCGACGAAGACGAGGAACTGCCAAAAGTTGGAGCGCCACTGCCAAGTCACTCTCCCCGGAGGAAGACGAAGCCGAAGAAAGCCGGAGTTGAATGAGCAAACGGAAGACTAAATAAACAAACGAGCGCATTAACATTCAGCGGGGGAGCCGTGTGCGCTCTTCAAATGGTTCCACAGAGAAACGAGAAACAATGGCGGACGCTTTTGTTTCCTGTCATTACGCTCGCCGAACAAATATGGAAATGAGCGGCGCTCTCTGAGGCATGACTGCAGCGGCGCTCCGCGCTAATGTGAGCAGTAACACAACGGGCAGATTCATTCAGTCTTTTATTTATTTATTTCCACGGTTTTAATGGTTTATTTCTGCCTGGATGCACTTCCTGTTTCCAATTTACTCAGCCGACA
The DNA here is from genome assembly GCA_009660295.1 of Lophius piscatorius. Classification (NCBI taxonomy): domain Eukaryota; kingdom Metazoa; phylum Chordata; class Actinopteri; order Lophiiformes; family Lophiidae; genus Lophius; species Lophius piscatorius. Next base: position 1,770 of record VRLP01009927.1, read on the forward strand.
TTTTTATCTGATTCGATCTGTTGAGATAATCTCATCACAGACGTCACAGAAACATCTTTTAACCCGAAAACCGTTTTTTCCCCGAGATGCTGACGTGCGCACGCTGGTCGATTAGCAGGATTAGCATTGATTAGCATAATGCGAGTTTGTATGGGGAACCCGAGTTGGACCTGTGAGAACTACTAGGGGTCCTGGTATGGTGTTCATTCTTCCAGCTGTAGGAACGAATCCCATAATAGTCGGGGAAGCTAAATGCTACGCTGGATTCTGATAGCATGAAGATTCTGTGCTGTTAGAATAAAAGTTCAGCTGGTTTGGATCTAAGGTTCTGAAATATGAGAAAATAGGGTTTACAAAATGTTTAAGTTCTAAAGAATACCGCCTTTTAGACGTGTAGAACCGGGTTTCATCTGCATATCGGTGGATCTGGAAACCACATTATGCGACAATATGCGACCAAGAGGCAGAAGGTAAATGTGAAACCGTAGTGGGCCCAAGACAGAACTTTGAGGAAAACCGCTTTGTACTATCGTTTTATGTGGGCTGGACAAACTGTGTGCCAGCAGAGAGATAAGATCTGATCCAGATAGAGAAGGTGGTAGAGCGAAGGGAGCGGCATGATATTGTGTTTATTTATTAGGACTTAATATAATAATTTTACCCAGAACAACGTTCCTTAAATAAAAGAATGAGATTGAAAAACTCGTTTGAATATTTTAAAAAGGTCCTACGCAGATATTTGGTATTATTACTCTAAAAAAAACAACAAGATTGTAAAATGATCATGTGACCTCTGGAGAATCTGCTGCTAACAACATGACAGACGTTTCCGTGGCGATCGTCGTGAGGTGATGGAGACAATCAGCCCGATGTTTTTAGTCGGTCAGAGGTGAATTCTGGTTTGGCGAGGTGAGCCTGGAGGTCGTGTTTGGCACACGTGTCACAGCGAATCAGAGCGAGTCCTCATCTGGGTGTGCTTTCCCGCCTCAGGTCAGTTAGATGGCGAGGAGCCCAGAGCTCAGAGGCGAACAAAAACAACCCGGGGTCTGATCTCCGAGGGTCAGGGTCAGCGTTAACACAACGCTGCTCCCTGACTCGCTGTGAAGGTGAGACGAGGTTAAAGGTCACCGCGATCGAGGTTAGGGGAAAAGGAAACGACTTCTAGATTCTTTCACAGTTTTCTATAAGGGCCACTTCTCAGCGCTGTGGATGGATTGTTCCGGACGGGCTGCATGCAGAGAGTTTTTGTACTTTCATTTGAACGGGTCAGAACCCAAACACAATGCCTTACAAAGAGCCTTACCTCCAATGTAATCTTCAACATAAGAGCACTTAAAACACTTTACTCATTATGGTTTAAAGTCTTGAAAGAAAAAAAGTGGGTATAACCGTTAATCTGTTTTATAAGGTCCGGTTCTACATCCTGGAACCAGTTTTCTAGGTATTTTAACTCCAGCTCAGAGTTTTTGAGTCGCTTCAGGACAGGAGAGTGAAGCCGAGAAATCGCCACAGGACGTCAGAGAACGCAGCAGAACACAAAAGAACATCACAGAACGCAGCAGAGCGTCACAAAACGCCACAGAACGCAGCAGAACACAAAATAACATCACAGAACGCAGCAGAGCGTCACAAAACGCCACAGAACGTCACAAAACGTCACAGAACACAACACAAAGTCACAGACACCTTTGCGGAGTGTTCAGTGTGAACGCAGCATCGTACGCCACACCTCCTTTGCTTATAGAGGACCAGCTCACTATGAGAAAATGAGGGGGCATCACACCGCCGTTATTTTGATCCGAGCAGACAAAGAGGTCAAGGGTCTCCGTTCTTGCGCTGTGACCATCTTAATTGGTTCTTTTTGGATGTTTACAAATGCAAATTCTTCGCCCCCTCACATTTAACCCCATGACATCAAGAGTTTGTGTCAACTTTGAGTTTCTTAGAGAGACATTGTTTGCCTCCTCTCAGCAGCCGATTGTTAGAACAACCTCTACCGAAGGTTTAAATAAACCCGCTCTTGGTTTGCAATCCAGGATAAACTAATGAGCGGCGTTTAAAGACGCCGGTCAGAGTTTCTGCTCCCTGGTGGTGAAAATGATATTTATCACGGCTTTAATTTAGGTTCACTGTTTGGTTGAACCCTCTGAGAGACGAGGCTCCACCAATATGAATAAAGTTATGGAATAAAATCAGAGAGAGAGAGATTCTCCTCGGAGCGGCGTTCAGCTTTACGACGCCGGCGGCGATAAAAGATGGCGGCTCGGCCGAGAGGAAGCAGAATCATGTTCAATCATTTTCTCTCAGAGCTGTAAAAAAAAAGTTTCTTTGCGTGTCGGCGCGTCTTTATCGGTGACGGTGGGAGGAGGGAACATTTAGGCGCCGTTACCGCCGCCGTTACCCTCCCTCATAAACTTCCTGTTTGAGGGTCACGTTATGACGTCCATCCATCCGGGGGGCTTCTTTAAAACAAACAAACCATCAGACACCTCATCACTAAAAACAACGGCGTCGTCATGGCGAATAACGCCTGGCGCCGGACAGCGACCCGTTTGACGTTGATGTTGAGGTTCGGTTTGTGTGGAGATCCGAGGATGTTGTCACTCCTGAAACACTTTCATCTTCCTCTTCTCTCCTTCAATGACGTTTCTTTAATCGTCCACTAAATCACTGAGTCGGAGAAAAATGTCATTTAAATGACGTTGGCGCCAAAAAACTAAAATAATTTAATGATAAACAGTTTTAAGGGGAACCATGATCACCATAAATATCATCCAGTTAGCTGCCAACAGCTAATAGATGCTAACTGCTACTAGCTGTTAACTGCTATTAGCTAAAAGCTTCTCAAAGCTGACAAATGCCATTAGCTACTAACAATTTCAAGATGGTAACTGTTCCTAGCTGCTAATACCAACTAGCTGACAACTGCTACTAACTGCTAACTGCTATTAGCTAAAATCTCCTACAAGATGGTAACTGCTACCAGCTACAACCTGCTACTAGATGGCAATTGCGACTCTCTACTAACTGTTATTATATGCTAACTGCTACTAGCTGCTACCGTTATCTAGCTGTTAATTTCTTGAAGCTGATAACGCCCTCTGATTGCTAACTGCTGTTAGCTGATACAAAATACTAACTGCCCACAGCTACTAGCTGTTACAACATGGTCATTGCTCCAACTGCTACTAGCTTCTAGCGGCTACTAGCTAAACAATGCTGCAGGTTGCTAACTCCTACGAAATGCTGAGTGTTGCTACAAGCTACTAACCGCCGCTTGCTACTATCTGCTTCTAGCTGCTAACTAATTCCAGCTACTTGCTGCCAGTAGCTGCTAAACAGTACTTACTAAAACTGCTTGATGCATAACATGTCATTGATGTTTGGTTTGATGGCTTTGATGTTATTAACATGTGTCTTTAATGTCTTTTTGACTTGTAACTTGTTGTCTTTGATATCTTTCTAGCATGTCGCTTGGTGACTTTGATGTCATTAACCTGTGGCTTGATGTCTTTACTGTCTGTGTGACTAACGATATGGCTTTGATGTCTTTTTGACAGGTAACCATTGCATTTTTGCATTGGCAGTTGCCACGTTGTCGTGGTTACAGATTTGTTGTCCATCGCAGTTTCTTATATTGCTGGACTATAGTTAGCTGAGCAATGCTACAAGATGCTAACTGTTGCTCTAACGGCATAACTCAGATATGACGCATTAAAGCTGCTACATCAAACGGTCCAGCAGAAAAGAAAGAAGAAGAAGGAGGAGGCGACTGATTTAAGAGGAGGCGACTGATTTAGGAGGAGGTGACTGATTTAGGAGGAGGCGGGAACCTACTTGGTGACACTTTACCCTGAAAATAAACGCCGAGCCGGGAATATTTTAGCTTTAGCTTTTAATTGAGCTGCAACATCTAACCGTCTCCTGGCGGCGGCAAACTCAGTAGCCAATCAGGAGAGCTTCTGGAGGAGCTGCTCTCCAGGAGGAGAAGTTAAAGACACTGACATCTTCAAACTGCTGCTCCTCCAGAAGCATCTGTAGGACTTTCAGAAAATCCACAGGAGAGTCTGATTTACCGGTTCTAAGCGGTTCTGCTCTTCGTCCCGGAGAACCTCTCACGTTAATTATAGTGATGCCCCGCCCCCCCCGGCGGGCTTAAACATTTCCCCCCAGAGATTACAAATCATCGATATTACCCAGCCTGCAGGTCAGACGGATTATTAACGTCGGTGAAGCCGGAGATTGCATCTATTTAATTAGATCCTTAGATCCTACACCATATAAAAAACCTTCACCTCCATAAAAAGTTTGAGCTCAAGATCGGAAGGTGATTCAAGGCGTCAGGGAATAAAAAAAAACGAGTTCTCAGGTTCCAAAAGTGAGCAGGAATATGTTGGTGGAGGGAAAAGAACCGCAATGTGTCTCAGACTGGAGGTGTAGGATCTTCATCAGACCAAGAATGAAGGTTTGACCATCTTCAGAAGCAGGAAGTCCGATCGCAGGTCTCACCAGCAGCACACTAGGCCCAAAATCAAAAGACATTCCAGAAGGTGGGCGAAATCCATCGGTCTGGGGTCCAAAGCTGTTTCTGAGCTTCTTGGAACCCAGAACTTTATCTACACATGACAAAGACTTGGAGCAGTGAACCTTCACAGAAGTGGACCACCTTCCCTTCTAAACAGAAGAAGATGGACGGATGGAAGACGCATGAGTCTCAGCTCCCTTCAAAGGAACATCAAAGGAAGTAAAGAAAGAGAGACACACTTCAAAGGAACATCACCGGAATAAAGAAATAAAGCCAAATAAACCCCCAGCTCCCCCAAAAGGAACATCAAAGGAATTTAAGCAACAGAGACACATGAGCCCCCAGCTCCCTTCAAAGGAACATCAAAGGAATTAAAGAAACAGAGACACATTAGCCCCCAGCTCCCTTCAAAGGAACATCAAACGAATAAAGACATAAAGCCAAATGAACCCCCAGCTTCCCCAAAAGGAACATCAAAGGAATTAAAGAAGCAAAGACATAAGAGCCCCCAGCTCCCAAAAAGAACATCAAAGGATAAAAAAAACTAAAGCATCAACAATAATGGCCACTCCTCCAAATGGCTTATTTTATTATCTGAAACGCTGCATAAACACGGAACACCCCCAAAATGGACTCACCCGTAGGATATGCCAAAAACTACCGCCGATTAAAATTTCATGAAAATCTGTCCAGGTGTTTTGTCGTAGTCTTGCGAACAGATGAAAACACGGACAGATAAAAAACATACGCGGGCGAAAACTTCCTCCGTTGGCGGATTATAAGAATATTGCTCATGGCTGAATAAAAAGCAGGGACTACACGGCACAGAACATAAACTGGTTGTGGATCAAGCGGGTTGGGTCATTTGTTCAAACAAGCTACGTAGACATACGTCGCGACCCGACTGGGTCGTCTGGGTGGGGGTCATATATTTCTAATGACCCCCAGGTTACGCCACTGATGATGATTTAAATTGGATGTAACGTCTTTTATTTCCGATCAGAACTTGACAGGTTTACCCCCCACCACCACCACCACCACTCTCACACGCGTCATCAGCCGTCGTCACCCTCTGAACTCAATTTGTAGCTACAGAGGTGAACCAGGACTGACCTCCGGTTGAAGTTTCTACATTCAAAGACAAACAGGAAGTTTTGGGTCAGAGAGCGGACCTTCTAGTAGACGGTACTCTCTGTGGGTCTCCACCAGTAATGGTTGGATCATGATGGGCCGGTGGACCAGAACTGACCTCAAACACAAACAATTCTCGGAGGAGAGAAAACACTTCAGCTAATGAGGGAAAACTTTCCCTCAGAGCCGCCAACTTAATATCTGCTATTTATCTGACCGAAACAATGAAAGGAAACATGAACTTTTTAACTTGAACTGCAAATTCTGTTGTTATCAGAACCTCAGGAAGAATCTTCCACAGAGACGTCCACTGCTGAACTTCTCCAGGACCTAAACTGTCTCAGGTCAGACACTGAATGTTATCCTCATGCTGCCGTTCCTCCGGACGTCAACTCAGGAGCATCAGAGAAGGTTCACCGCCCCTCAAAGTGGACTTTTGTCCTTCTGAACCTTCTACAGAGGAGGTCCGACACAAACATGCCGGTACCGAATGCGGACATGAAGATCCAGGTTCTGGATCTATGAATCCTCTTTTTATAAACCCTCCTCCGTTTCAGAGATCCTTCAACATCCGAGGTTCTACTCTGAGTCTTCTAAAGGGGAATAAAATCCGGCAGTGAAACCAGAACAACCATGTGGGAACAAAGTCTTTCTGGACTTCCACAATCCTTGACCAGGAACTCGGAGAGTTTCCCAGCATGCACTGGGCCGAGACCTGACATCATCAGAGACTAGGACTCTGCAGTCAGTCAGCGAGAAGAAGAACTCCAGACATAAAAGAAGCAGCATCATCAGTAAATGATAATAACGGGACTCACCTGATCCAGATCCAGGAGCGAGGAGGTCCACATCAGAGAGAGACCAGGGAGAAAGAAAAAAAAGAAAAAACACGATTAGATGAAAGTTTAAATGATGAGAAAAAAGTAAGTAACTGGTGGAAACATCAACGACAAGAAGAGTGGATTGGATTTGAGCGCGTGAAGACTGATGACACATCGGACGCGTCACCAGAGGGCGGAGCCTCATCGGTCGTCTCTGCTGCGGGTCAGTCGGCCATATTGTCCTCATTAATTCTGTTTGTGCCATTAAACCTGAACAAACAGGTAGAATGTAAGACGACACTCCCTCCGTTTTATTCATGTCAAAGAACTCACCGAGGGAATAAAAACAAGTGTATCCACTGCTTGATGAAGCAGCATGGAGACCCAACAGAACCGGGTCAGAAACAGAACATTTCACACAGTTTTTGACGATATTTGATTTATTTATGGCGTGAAAGACGAGAACTCTGAGCAGGAACTGTTCCAGAGACGTAGTCATCTCTCGGTGTCTGTATTTAGACAGGAACACGCTGACAAAAGGAACATCAAAGCCAACACGACTTATAGAGAACAGACATGAAAGCTAATGCTCACAAAAGGGCATCGAAATAAGTTCGGACAAAAGAGACATCAAAGGCAAGACAAAAACCTAACTAGAACACATCAGCACTTATGCACATGGGGAAGACATCAAAGCCATCACAGATTAAAATGACAAATTAGCCAAACCAAGTCCTGCAAAAAGGCACGATACTGACGGCAAATATAGCTATGCATGCTAAAAAAAAGTTAGGCTATTATTAAAAAAAAAGGCATCAAAGTCAACACAGTTTTTAGAAACAGACATGAAAGTGAAAGCGGCCAGAAATACATCGAATGAAGTTCTGACAATAGAGAAATCCAAGTCAAAACTTCAAACAATTCAGAACTTATGCAGACAAGGAAGACATCAAAGCCTATACCAATTTAAATAACATCAAAGCAGTACCAGTGCATGCAAAGGGGCAAAATCCCGACAGCAAATATATATATGATTGCAAAAAGAAAAAAAGGACATCAAAGCCAGTATTAATGACAAAGGCACCATAGCCAGTATTAATGACAAAGACATCAAAGCCACACAGTTCATTGGAAAAAACTTAATTAATCCCCAAAATGGCCAATTCCCATTAATATAAATAGAAAATAGCGATCAAGAATTGGACATCAAAGTTAATGGTAACATCTCTGGCGATTCAAACACGGGTCAGTTCCGACGTTTTATCACATTTCTTTCTTTTAAAGTGACGTAGACAGAGGCCTATAAATCCAATAAAAATCAATGACTTTACTGTTAATGTTACTATCAGGACGCCTTTTATGTCACTATTAATTATAACCAGAGGGTGACGACGTGTTTTACAGCGTAGGACGAGACTCAGCCTCCTGATTACACAGAATATCCTCCTGCTTTTAATCTGCTTGTTCTCATCTGATGACTAAAAGGTTTATTATAAGTCATTAATTGTTGTTTTATCAACAATTATAAAAAAAACCCCCGATGATCTTCATTCATCCTGAAAACACACAAAAAAAAAAACGCTCTCTCTCTCTGCTCGCGACGCCCTAAATGTTTGACGAATCCGCTGTGAGAACAGGAGATTATTGATATTTATGGAGTTCATGTGACAGCCAGCGAATAAGAACGGACTTTTAAACTGACCCGAAGAATCTCAGCCGCTCAGATAAAAACCCGTTTCGCCGCTCCTCCGTTCCCTCGCCGCCGCCGCCGCCTGTCAGGTTATAAAATCATAAATCACGGCTAAGAGGAAATCCTGCAGCACAGCGGCGGGGGTCAGAGGTCAAGTAAGTCCACTCCACAGCGCCGTTATATAAAGTCCAACATTATGTGCCGGTGGAACAAGAGAGAGAGAGGGGGGGGGGGGGGAAGGAAGAAGATTAGAGATAAACAAAGAGTCCCTGAAGTAAACAAGATAAACAAACACGTTTGGCCTCAAAATAAATAAATAAATAAATTAAAAGTTCTTTATATTAAATTCTGTCGAGGAGGATCGGTTCCGGAGGATCCGAGTGTTTGCGGAGGAGAAGTTTTGACCTTCACGTTTTCTTCGAGGACAGAAACGTCATTCTTTCATTGAATTAGTTTTGAAAAAATAAATGTGTAATTTACGTCAGTGACTTATAAACTATTTTTTTTTACATCTGAGTCTTTTAAATATAGTTTTTAAAGGTCCACTAACCGCCTCAGAGGACATAAAAGTCATTTTATTGACAGTTTTCTTTAAATGACTTCAAGGAATCTTCATCGCCGTCACGGATCCTCGGTGTTAAACGCAATAACTCTAAAACTTTTACACGGATCATCTTCAGATTTTATACGTAAAAAGACTGTTGTGCGAGGAAGAACTGGAGGGATTTTGGGAAATGTCCGTTTTGTATTTCCGACACTAGGGGGAGCTTTATCTCCAAAAGGAGATGGTTGTTCATGATGCATGATGATGGTCTGAGGTGGATCTGGGATCATGTCTGAGGAGGATGGTCTGAGGTGGATCTGGGATCATGTTGGAGGATGATGGACTGAGGTGGATCTGGGATCATGTTTGGGGATTATGGACTGAGGTTATCTGCGATCATGTTTGAGGATTATGGACTGAGGTGGATCTGGGATCATGTTGGAGGAGGATGGTCTGAGGTGGATCTGGGATCATGTTGGAGGATGATGGACTGAGGTGGATCTGGGATCATGTTGGAGGATGATGGACTGAGGTGGATCTGGGATCATGTCTGAGGATGATGGACTGAGGTGGATCTGGGATCATGTTGGAGGATGATGGACTGAGGTGGATCTGGGATCATGTTGGAGGAGGATGGACTGAGGTGGATCTGGGATCATGTTGGAGGATGATGGACTGAGGTGGATCTGGGATCATGTCTGAGGATGATGGACTGAGGTGGATCTGGGATCATGTTGGAGGATGATGG
>VRLP01009928.1:0-10000 GCA_009660295.1 Lophius piscatorius
CACATAGAAATACACGCCGTAAACACTACAACACATAGAAATACACGCCGCAAACACTACAACACATAGAAATACACGCCGCAAACACTACAACACATAGAAATACACGCCGCAAACACTACAACACATAGAAATACACGCCGTAAACACTACAGCACATAGAAATACACGCCGTAAACACTACAACACATAGAAATACACGCCGTAAACACTACAGCACATAGAAATACACGCCGTAAACACTACAGCACATAGAAATACACGCCGCAAACACTACAGCACATAGAAATACACGCCGTAAACACTACAACACATAGAAATACACGCCGTAAACACTACAGCACATAGAGATACACGCCGTAAACACTACAGCACATAGAAATACACGCCGTAAATACTACAACACATAGAAATACACGCAGCAAACACTACAGCACATAGAAATACACGCCGTAAATACTACAACACATAGAAATACAAGCTGTAAATACTACAACACATAGAAATACACGCCGTAAACACTAAAGCACATAGAAATACACACCGTAAACACTACAGCACATAAAAACATGCCCGCAAATATTAAAAAATATATATAAAAAAACACTGCAAATACTACAACACAACAGAAGTGTTTCCAGAGGACACTTGAAAGTGATGCACACATCTGGACATGTTTTTTTCAATACTTCATTTCAGAAATAATGGAGCTAAAACACAAACATTCATATAATCTAGTCATTTGCGTGTTTCTGGAACTCCATCAACATCCTCTCCTCTCCTGCAGAAGAACCTCCAGATGCTGCCCCATAAGGACAGAGGTCAAAGGTCACAGTGGCTGAAGATAAAGTCCAGACCCTAATGAGGGTCCGTCAGAGACCCTTCACTGATAGCAGGATCCAGTCGGAGCCGGTAGATGAGGGCGAGGCGTGGGAGAGACCTGGTGTCGGCGTTTGAAGGGAGAGACATGAGAGAACCGGGTCCAGGTCCGGCTGGTCCGGTCCAGACTCACTGACTGTTGAAAAGTAGTTCAGAAAAAAAATGTGCGTCACATGACGCGTAGGTAAGTTGTGCTAACTTATGCTATGATGACCGTTAGCTAAAATGAGCTAACTTAAGCTATGATGAGCTAATATTAGCGAAGACAATGTAACAGTAGCGATGATGAGCTAACTTTAACTATGATGAGGTGATTACTTGGATGGTGATGTCATGAAGTTGTCTACGGCTCAATTTAAGTTCTGTGTTCAAATCCAATCTAAACCTTTCACATCAGTTGCCATGGTAACGCCCACCTGTTTGTCTTAGCTCCACCCCCCCGCACTGTTTATCCTCCCTCACCTATGTTGTTCCCTAAAGACTGACCACGCCTCCCGTCGCTCCAGCATTACCGGCTCACGGTTTGGTGCCGGCTGTGGGCTGTCAACGATCAGAGGTGGGGGTGGTGGTGCCGGTCAGGTGGGGGTGTTGGTGCTGGTTGGGTGGGGGTAGTGGCGCTGTGGGCCCCCAGTGGCCGTCTGAGGTAAATAAGTATAGTCAGGTGCCACAGAGTCTAGACGGGGCTGATTTGGGGTCCGGGGCCCCCGGTATGTGATACCTAACCCAGACCCGGCCCAGACCCCCCCCCCTGCTCACAGCCTTTCCTGTTTAATGTTAAATCAGTGAAGGAGGGGGGAGGACGGGCTTTTGGGAAAGACTCCTTGTCTCTATCTCCACTGCTCTCGGGGACTTCTGCAGGAAGACCTTGATGACATGATGAGTCACATGATGCTCTCGGGTCCGGATCCGCCATGTCTGAGCGGAGGTTCTGGATCTGTTCACCTGCCATGTTGGAAAAAAGACATTCCAGAACCAGATCCAGATCCAGACTAACGATTCGTGGATTCGTCTCTGTCTCATCTCCGGTCCGAAGCCTCTGATCTTTACAAGTAGCAACAAACAGTCGTAAACATTCCTGCAGATAAACAACAGCTGTTTGTTTACCTTCTGGCTCAGGATTGAATCTAAGATGAGGTAGAAGGGAAACAGGACCTACTTCCTGCTGATGTCATCCATCCAAACATCAGCCTCAGGGCGGGGTCAGAGGTCACATCCTGGTCCTGCTGCTCGCCAGCGCCCCCCCTAGCGGTGGGAGAGGGGACCCTGATGTTCAGACGTGACCTACTGATCGAACTCTCACCGCCACATCTGGACGCCATTTACACCCAAACGACATAAACAAACTCGGCGAGCGTGCCGCTCATCGCCGCCGATGACATCAGAGCCAGTGGGTCGATCCAATCAGGACAGAGATCCGGGTCCGGGGGATACAACTATAAACAGACAGTAACATGTGGTTAATAATGGTTAAATGTCAGGTTCACTTCTTAAATCATTTTTAGATCCTCGTTGGAAAAGTCACAGATGTTCGGTTGAAGGTTCAGCAGCGACGCCTACATGTCAGCGAGGTGAAAGGCAGCCTGAGTGAAGTTGAGAGCAGAGGAGGACAGACTTCACTCTACTCCTCTGGAGGCGGGATCTACTGGATCCATTTAATGGACTTCTTTTTTCATGCTGATCTGTTATTGGCCTAAACACAGGAAGTGATGCTCCAAGGGAGGAAGTCCCGCCCTAACCAATCAGCAACAAGCAACGAAACTGACGTGGTGTTTGTCCAATGAGAGTCTCAACATTTCCTCTTCAGGCGCTGGAGTGAGACGTACTGGAGGTGAAGGAGAGACGGGTTCATGACAGCTTCTGTCAAACAGAACTGAAAGAATAGATTCTGTTGAGTTCTGGTCCAGATAGATTTCATCTGTTGGCTTTTAACCCACTCTAGACCATAATCAAATGAATGTGACCCTGACCCCGGCCTGACCCCAGTGTGACCCCAGTGTGACCCCAGTGTGACCCCAGTGTGACCCCAGTGTGACCCCAGTGTGACCCCTCTACAACATGAGATGAGATTGTTTTTATGAGGATTAGAAACATTTGTTGTAAAAACGTGTTTTTGATCCTGAAAACGATTTTTCCTCTTTTCTTTTCTTTCTTTTTCTTTTTCTTTCTTTTTGTTTTCTTTCTTTTTCTTTTGTTTTCATTTTTTTTTTTCGGGCTGGTATCACTCTGGACCGGGCCTAAAGGTCCAAACTGGATTCTGCCATGCCTTCGTTTGACTGGGGTCCGGTCTGCTGGACCAGACTCGGGGGTTTGACCCTCTGAGGCGTCTAGGTGGAGGAGATGAAGCTGGTGGAGGATGAGGAACCATGTTTTGGTTCTAGATGTTCTGAGGCGTTAGATTCCAGTACCGATGATCCACCGCCTCCGGACATTAGCCAGTCTTACCTGCGGCCCGCCGTCAGCAAATAGGGGCCAGAACCTGGCGTCGGTGCCGATGCGGTCCAGGATTCTGAGCCGTCTCTGGTCCTCATCAGCTGCAGTGTAAACACACGGAGGAGAGGATGAGTGACGGGCGGAGCAGGACGCCAGCGACCACATCCAGCAGCACCGCCTGTTTCTAAACATCAACGGCTGAATGGTGTTCTTCAGGAGCAGAACCTGGACCGCTTCAGCATGTCGGGCCTCCAGGACTGCTACCAGAGGAAAAACACGTCTGAAGGTGGAGGGCGGGGCATCATTAAAATAAATAACCTCCTCCACGCCGCGCTGAAGATCCCGCCACAATGAACCGGTCTGTTCAGAACCTCTGACGGTTCTAAAGCGATGAAGGGATGAGGAGGTCCAAACCACCACCAGACAGAGTCATGCTAATGCTAACATGCTAGTCTGTTTGAAGATGTCTGGATTATTTCTTTATTGATTCTGAAACGATTCCAAGAACCTACGAAGATTTTCTAATTCTTCTACACCTCAAAGTTCTGTTTGTGGAGCCCAGCCAGGGCGGGGTCACAGGTCAGCGTCCTTCTGGTGCCGGTCCCAAGTCTGGATAAAACCTGAAACCTGAACCAAATCAATATGCAGAAGAAGAAACTGATTTCCAAAGCGGATCAGTTAATCAGTACCATCACTGGTTCTGTGAGCCGGCATGGTACCGGCAGAGACTATGGATGGACCCAGATGATCTGCTATGTCGACCCTGAGAGGGAGCAGCTAGAAGGAGAAGGAGAGAAGGAGAGAAGGAGAAGGAGAGAAGGAGAGAAGAAGAGGAGAAGAAGAAGGAGAGGAGAAGGAGAGAAGGAGAAGGAGAGAAGGAGAAGGAGAGAAGGAGAGAAGAAGAGGAGAAGAAGAAGGAGAGAAGGAGAGAAGGAGAGAAGGAGAAGGAGAGAAGGAGAAGGAGAGAAGGGAGAAGGATTGGCAGCTAGGGGGCAGTGTTGGAAACTTCTCCTCTACAGACTCAATATTTGGACGGACCATCCCTTTAATCCTGATGTTGATGATGATGATGATGTTGATGATGATGATGATGTTGATGATGAGATCCTTTTTTCTTTTAAATCTTTTCTTTTCCCAAATATTATTTTTTCTTCTTCATTTTCATCTATTTATGTATTTGTAATTAAAAACAAAAGTTTTCTACTTGTTACTCATTTATTTGTTTATTGAACCTGTTTATTTTTGTTAAACTTTTTATTTCTACGTATTTATTCCGTTTTTTGTTTTCAACCTTTGACCTCCTTCTTGAAGGCGCCGAGATCTTCTCATCCACAGCGCCACAGAAGATGGAGGCAGGACGGATCGAGTGTTAGACTGTCAGCGAGAACCAGGACCTTTATGAGTTTGACCTCTGACCTCAGCTGGAGGCCTGCAGGAGGCGGAGCCAGCCGGCCAGGATTAATAGAGTTCAGACCAGAGTTTGACCCGGGAACGTTTCATTAAGAGAAGTGTTAAGAGAGAAGCTCTCCACTGGACCAGAACCTCTGACAGACCTCCTGTGATGCCCACCGGCCCCCAGCCGGGTCCAGATCAAACCGGTCCCGGCCGTGTTTGGTGAGCGGGAGCGGGATGATTGGATCCAGATGTTGTCAGTGAACCTCTGGAATCACAGAGAGGAGACTCTGCTTCCAGCTTTAATTGGAGAAACAGGAGGAAGCATCAATTTTACTGCCTTCAAGGAGTTAAAGCTCCGCCGCTCGCTGCTCCGCCATTGGCCGGAACATCTGCTCCTCGTTAGCGTTCCTCCTCCACCAGAACCCGAGGAGCTCCTGGCTCTGCCGAGGAACACGGAGGAACCTTCATGGTCCGACATCATGAGCCCATTAAAGGTTCAAAAAAGAAGGTGAGGGGAGCTAAACGCCAATCACAGCCCGCCCCCTCCAGAACTACAGCCGCACGCAGTCTGGCCCCGCCCCCTGTGACTTCACAGGCCATCGCTCTTATTAAACATCCCGTAATGAGTTTGTGTCCCGTGACGGTGGAGGAGTGAGACGTAGGCGAGGAAAAAGTTTGACGTCAAAATGTCACAAAATGTCATTTTATGATTTACATAAAGTTTTTCAAATATGAAAGAAATCACAATCAACATATAACAGTTATGGGAATAAAAGTTCAATATGGAAGAGAACAAAACCTACAAAGGTCTCAACCAACCAATCATCCAACTAACAGATCAACCAACAAACCATCCAACCAACCAACATTTCCGCCATGACTCTTGTGCTTTCGTCCTTCTCACTCACTCGTGTTCAATTTTTCATTTGTTTATTTGTTGATTAGTTTGTTTCTGCAGGATCAAGTCTAAAATGAAAGCCGGGTTCTGGACCGGACCTGGACCAGGAAAGGCGCATCCATATTTCCTTTTACCTCTCAGGTAACCTTCATGAGTCCTGATGAAAAGCTGGATAACACCTGGAAGAGGTGTAGTTATTTGGTGGTCATGAGGTCATGAGGTCGGGGGGTCAGGAGGTCAGGGGGGGGTCTCACGCTAAAGTGTCTGTAAACCGTCTGTCAATCATAAATGAGACCATGAGGACGTCGTGACAGAGACGGATCCTGGACGGATGGTCTTGGCGGTTTTCCCCCAGAGATGAGGCCGTCATGCAGAGCGGCGGCGGCGTTGGCGGCGGCGAGGTCAGATGATTGATGATGGAGCCAATCACGCAGGAAGAGTGTCGGAGCTATGAGGCCGACTAATCTGTCACTGTTCACTTACATTATGAGCCCGCCTCACTTCCTGTCTCCCTGACCCCCGACCCCTCAGCCGACCTTTAGAAAAACATCATCAGTGAGGCGATGGCGTGTTATTCTAACAAAGATATTCACTACACGCAGTCACCCGAGCCTCCCCCGGAGACCCGCCCCCCGGAGACCCGCCCCCCGGAGACCCGCCCCCGGAGACCCGCCCCCGGAGACCCGCAACCTGAGACCCACCCCCTGACAGCCCACAGAGATGCTGCTGACCTGTTCAGGGATTAGAGGTTCTGCCGCGGACAGTGAGGAACCGGTCCTTTTCAGATCCATCCTGAACGGGTCCATTCCTGAACACCCAATATTCAACGGGCAGAGACCAGTCCCAGGAGATCCAGACCAGGAGGAATAAGGAGGAGGTTTAGATCGCAGGAAGGAGCTGACTCAAAAAAAACAAAAAACTAACCAACCATTGAACCATCCAACCAGTCAACCAACCAAACCAATAAGCCACCAACAGATGAACCAACAGGTCTACTGACAAACCAACTGACCAACCAACCATTCAACCAACCAACCGTTCAACCAACCTACCGTTCAACCAACCAACCGTTCAACCAACCATTCAACCAACCAACCATTCAACCAACCAGCCATCCAACCAACCACCCTGACTGACTCTTGCTAACTGCTACTAGCTGCATTTAACATCCGGCGGTGAGACTTCCGTTAAAGTCGTGGTCCAAACCTTTTTTTTTTAGGGTTTAGTGGGTTTCCAGCTGGTGCCGGCAGCAGAACCACCCGGTCCGTCACCCCAGAAGGAGTCCTCTCACGTCAAAAACACCTTCAGTCAAACAGAGAGTACGGGTGCCCCTTATAATCAGTCCAGTTTGGACCGGTCCAAACAGCACAATGCCCAGAGAGACGGGCCAAGAGTGAGGATCAGTTTTCAGACTTCCTGTCTCCGCCTTAATCAGCGCTGACTGACGTTTATGTATTATTCTAACCACGGCTGGTTCTAGAGGTTCCTGAGGACCATCAGGGCCAGGACCGGCGCCAAAGATGGATCGCTTTTGGAAGAGCGATCAAGGTTCACACGGTGAACCGGTCCAGGTCCACGCGGTGAACCGGTCCAGGTCCACGCGGTGAAACCAGGATCCAGTCCTGGTCCCGGTCCTCCTGATCTCTGCCGGGCTCGTCTGGAGGAGGTCAGGCAGGAGTAACGGCGTCTGGCGCCGGTCAGACGGCGATCCCTTCAGCTGGACGTTAAATGAAAGAGGCGTGTAGGAAGGTGAAGTTCTCCGGGTGGAGATGTGGCTCCTGCGGTTCATCTCTTTCCAGGCCGACCTCTCTGTTTGTCGGAACCACGCCTCTTATCACCGCCGGACCGGTGGTGCGGAAGACGGGCCGGGCTGACGACTCGTTGAGACAGATCCAGATGAAGCCGCGGCTGCAGACCCGTTTGGTTCCGAGCTTTAATGGAGGAAACAGGGCCGGTTGTCACGGAGGGGAGCAGAGGCCCGGTGGAGGCCAGCAGATTCTTCTCAGTAATCGGACCAAACCGAGTAAACTCGAGCTCCGGGTCAACCGTGGAACCCGGCCCACATCTGCACTCTTCAACTTGGCGGGGAAAAGAATGTTTTCGTAGAATGAGAACTTTCTGAATAATTAAACATGAAGGTTCATCTGGACCGGGCCAGACCAGAGCCCAGCTCTGACACGCAGAGCTGGGACACGCAGGCTCTGCGCAGAGCTGGGCTCTGCGTGACCCGCAAAGACCGGCTGCGGGTCTTTGCGTGTCTGGACACGACGTGTCTCCGAACATCCATAAAAATATGTCCGACGGATCCAACGGGACTTTCCCACAGGTGGAGGCCGTACCTGTGGCGGTGGGCGGGGCTTCACTAAAAGATTCCTGCTGACGAAGATCCCGTCTCTACAAACAAACGGCAGAGGTCCACTCTGTGTCTTACTCTCACATACTTACGTTTCCTGTTGATGAGCAGTGGACTTTAAGTGCTCTTACTTTGAAGGGTGACAGCAGAAGTGAGGCTGGTCAGTGGTGTGTGTGTGTTCTGACTTGACGACATGCCGGTTCACTCCGTCATAAGTTCTGTGGGGTTCTGTTTGTTAAGAGACGCTGATTGACACTGATGGTCTCAATCTACCTGAACATGTCTCACTCTACCTGAAGGTGTCTCACTCTACCTGAATGTGTCTCACTCTACCTGAACGTGTCCCACTCTACCTGTGTGGGTCTCACTCTACCTGAACATGTCTCACTCTGTCTGAACATGTCTCACTCTACATGTGCGGGTCTCACTCTACCTGTGCAGGTCTCACTCTACGTGAACATGTCTCACTCTACCTGAAGGTGTCTCACTCTACCTGAACGTGTCTCACTCTACCCGTGTGACGGTCTCACTCTACCTGAACGTGTCTCACTCTACCTGAACGTGTCTCACTCTACCTGAATGTGTCTCACTGTACCTGAACGTGTCTCACTCTACCTGTGAGGGTCTCACTCTACCTGAACATGTCTCACTCTGTCTGAACGTGTCTCACTCTACCTGAACATGTCTCACTCTACAGGTGCAGGTCTCACTCTACCTGAACATGTCTCACCCTACCTGAATGTGTCTCACTCTACCTTTGAGGGTCTCGCTCTACCTGAACATGTCTCACTCTACCTGAATGTGTCTCACTCTACCTGAACATGTCTCACTCTACCTGAACGTGTCTCACTCTATCCTTTATTCTTTATCACTTTATTCTTTATTAATAATTTTATTCTTTATTAATAATTTTATTCTTTATTCACCGTTTCAGTCTTTCTTCACCGTCACCTTCATCAGACGATGCTTCTTCCTCAGGAGTTCTGACGGTTCTGGGTCACATGATTCACAGTCATGAGTTAAAGAGTCATTTCAAAGAGACAGGAGGTCAAAGGTCAAGTAAAATGGCTGCCGTCTCTGTACCATAAACCGTCCTGTATACAAACATGAGAGGACGCTGCTAATTTTAGGACGCCGTCATGTGGCGGCGAGGAGCCGGGGGTCCGCACTCATGTCTTTTTGGAGTTTGAGAGCTCCAGTTTGTCCTGAGACTCCGCCCCCTCCCTCACCTCTCCACAGCCAGTGGGCCGGAGGAGGAGAACCACTCCCCCGCGAAAAAGATCAGAGCGACAGATATAGCAGCCGGAGGAACCGCGTTCTCTTACTCCTCCTCCTCCTCCCAGCTCCTCCAGGATCCCGGCAGACCTCCTGCAGACAAAATGGAAACGTCCAGCGACGACGAAAGCAGGAGCTCCTCGCCGAACCTGGCGTACAGAGGTGCTCACCAGGCGTTCAGGGACCGCTGGAAGGAGACCGATGACACCATGTGTCGCCACAGCATGTCCTTCCACCTGCACCACTCTCTGAGGAGCGACTTCTTCGCCAGCTACCTCTACCTGGTGGAGAATATCCCTTTGGGTAAGAGGAGGGTCCGACCTCGGCGCCTAGGGGTCGACATGACGGCCGATTAACGCGCCTGAATGCCGGTTAGAGAACTGCATTACCCACAATGCTGCATGATAACAAGCATGAGCTCCTGAGCTCGTCTTTGGTGATCCGTCCCTGTAGAATCCCACCGCCACAATATTCCATGAGGGTCCGATCAGGTGGTTATTGGTTCCGGCCCTGAGACTGGAGCAGCAGGTGGTTCTGTGAGGAGAGATCTCCGGACCCTCTGCAGGGCAGACCACCTGTCCATTACAGAAACAGGAGATCCCAGCTGTCAGTCATTCTGGCGAAAACGAGCCGGATTCTCTTTCCGCCAACACGCTCCATTCACACGATCCAGAACCGCAATCCAGAGACCTTTAACGGGAACCTGGAGGCTCTCAGCCCGTCGGGATCCATTTACAGTGGGACGTTCAGGACCAAGAAGTTCGATCCAT
>VRLP01009929.1:0-11192 GCA_009660295.1 Lophius piscatorius
TGATGTCCTACCAACACAGACAAGTTCCCAGACAGGTGGAGGTGATGTCCTACCAACACAGACAAGTTCCCAGACAGGTGGAGGTGATGTCCTACCAACACAGACAAGTTCCCAGACAGGTGGAGGTGATGTCCTAACCTCAACCGGTTGTCACTATAACATAAAAAGTTGAACCCAAGTACAAATGAAAGTATAGTTCAGGTTAAATACAGTTAGCTACAGTAATCACCTGGTGAATGATTCATATATGGACGCCACAACATTCCCCTTTAGATAAAAACTTACCTCAACAAAGGATGAAGGTCCGTCAATCATCTGCCTTTCACCTCTTGGTTCTACATTAAAACATACAGACGGCATCTGTCAATGACTTTGTTTCATCAGCTCGGGTGAAATTACTTAAAGGGTTCAAGTCAACTCTGTTTACATGATTCCACAACATACCGAGTTAAAACGACGCTTTAGAACCTGTTCATTCTTTCACACTGAGACAGAGATGCAGTAACTCAATAACACAGCTTAGTGTTCCAACTACACTAGTGTGTAGTGTCAAAAACCATTTCATCATTTTGATCGTAATCACTTGTCAACGACTTATAACACCTACATTTATTCTCATACATTACTCAATGTTAAGTTTAGATATGAATATTAAAAATCAAAGCAAGGAGGAGAACACATTGACTGGTTCACATTTGGGAACCGGTCAATGTGTCTACTTGTGTCTACTTGTGTCTACTTGTGTCTACTTGTGTCTACTTGCTCATGCTCAAGGGTCTACTTGTTGTGTGGTCCTTGAGCATGAGCTTGAAACCCTGTTTCCCCAGGTGCTCCATAGGCTCCGCCCACTGCTCCCTCAGAAATGGGTCAAATATAGAGAAAAAATGTCAGTATGTTGTTCTGTGTGTGATCCATAAGGGATTTCTTCTTCTTCTTACATCACATTTTTCCCTTCCAGCTACTTTTTCCATGAGCAGGGGGTTCCTACCCACGTCATGACAGACGGGATACTTAGGTGGGTGGAGAAAGTCTTTTCACTCAGAGAGCAGTGGTTACGGCGTTACAGGGCTACAAGTAGCGACTAAAATGGTTGCCAATGCATCTATCGTTTCAGTTTTGCGACAATTTTTTTTCTGCCAGTCACCAGTGGGAACCGTCCATTATACACAAATAGACAATAGTTAATAACAAACTATAAGAAAACAACGTTTGCACCCCCTGGATCTCCTGGCTCAGTTTCCCACATCCTCAGCTCAGAAGTAAAAAGAAGTAGTGTGGTGTTGGTCAGCTTAGTTGATGTCTGTGTAGGTTCTTGTTAATCCAGGTCCTGGTTCTCCATGTGGACTGAATCTAAAGCAACTGGACTTCTGCTTTGGCTAGAAGATGTTTCACCTCTCATCAAAGAGGCTTATTGTTTGTCTTCAGTTCAAATACCTGGCTTCGACCTTAGCACCCGTGGTTGGAAGGTCCCCACATCACATCCATAAATCCATTGACTTTGTGAATAAGGTTCAGAAACTCCAAACTGCACCGGATGAAACAATGGCGTCATTCACTGTTGTCTCCTTATTTGCTTGTATTTCCACCTCAGAAGCAGTGTAAGCTGTCAGGAAACGAATTCTGCACGACAGCACCTTAGAAGATAGAACCACCTTCACACCGGAAAAGATATTTAGCTTCTCGACTCTGCCGGACCACCACCTACTTTAAATACAATGGCTGTTTAAGACAAAAACATGGCTGAGTCGTGGATTCTCCAGTGTCTCCCATTGTGGCTAGAGTCTACATGGAAGAAGCAGTACTGTGGGCTCTATCGTCTTTCAATTGTACAATATCTGGCCACTGGTTCAGGTGTGTGACAACACGTGGGTAAAGTCGAGGCCTAAACAAACCACATCAACGCCATGGACCACAACATCAAGTTCACAAGGGAGGACATCAGAGAGGAGGGGACTCATCATTGAGATGTTCGACTCCCACCACCCACTGGAACACCAGCTGGGAGTTATCAGAACCTTAAACTACAGGGCTGATAACATCCCCATGAAGGCAGAGGGAAAAGAGAAGGATCAAGTAGGCACTGAAAACCTGAGGCCATCCAAACTGGGCTTTCATCAAGTCTGCAGAGAAACCCGGGAAAAACAGCTCAACAGAGGAAGAGAGGGACCGGCACCAAAGCACCGCCATACATTTTCTGGCCGGACTTTCAGAAAAGCTGCGTAGGATTTTCTCCAAACATAAGATCCCAGTTCATTTTCAAACCTGCAACACCCTTACACAAAATCTGGTTCAGCCCAAAGACAAGACACCCAGATCCAAACAGAGCAATGTGGTTTATACAGTGAAATGGAGCGAGGAATTACTTCTCTGTTCTTGGGGGAGACCAAACAACCACTTCACAGGCTCATTGCCCAGCACAGGGGAGCCAGCTCATCAGAACCAGACCATGGCCCAGTACAGAAGAGCCAGTTCATCAGAACAGTACTCAGCAGTTCACTTGCATCTCAAAGACCAGCGAGTCGCTGCGTGTAAACACTGTTTCCCAGCGTCGTGACGTAATTCTCTGCTGAGTTTTTTCAGCGCTGCAACGCATTTTAAATACGGTTACTTCAAAAAAGTACCGGTCTGCATTGGAGAGTCTTTATTCATCTCCACTCTTTAAAGACTTTAACATTTTTGGACGGTTAGATAAACCAAATTGTCACTTCCTGTCCACGTCTCCTTTCTCGTATTCTTCTTCTGGGCGGATGTTGGCGGTCGGCGCCCAACTCACCGAAGCATTATCACCACCTTATGAACAAGAGTGTGGATCGTCTGCGTCTGAAGCGTTTCTGATTAGGTGAGTGGCCCTCACTGAACAGGGGTGAGGGTCTACGCCACCACCAATCACCAACGTACAATGCCGTCTGAACAACTGTCCCAAGACGGTTTCGCCATCGTCCAGACCTGATGCTAATGACTCACATGATGCCCCAGCAGAGGATCAAGAGGTCACATCTATGGGTGGAGCTAAATTACATCGCTGCAGAGCTAAAGAGACACCAATGATTAACTCTGACAGCCAAATCCAACGCTGAGTACCATTTGAACGGGAAGTGTGAAAATCAATTCTTAACTGTGTAACGCGGATTTTCAACACTCCAGTTTTTGCTATGTACACACACACATAGACACGCACACGCACACACACTTATACACACATTTTGAGGGGTCCGGGTACTTGAGAGAATGAAGCAGTCGGACTTTATGGGCCTGGTCGAAGTATTTCTCCTGCTCCTCTGCAGACAGAGCCTTCCACTGTAAACAGACACACTATTATTATTTCTCTTTTATGTTACTGTGTTCTTCTGCTCCACTACAGTTGTCTGACGGCTGAAGGATGTTATCTTTATGATCAGAGAAAATTCTGATCATTCTTAGGCTAAATCCAGAAAAATGATTAAAAAAACATTGATCTTTGATGAGCTGGAAAAATGTTCTAAAGCTAAAAACAGACTGCTGACGAGGAAAGTTGACGTTAGTCCTGCTTCTCACAGGACAGGATTCCGTGATAGTCTTCTAGATTCAACTACTTAACACAGATAAAGTAATCACATTACCATTTACAGCAGTAACATGGACCTACTCATTTATGCAGCAGTAATCAAGTATCACAGTAAAACACATAGGAAACATTTCAGTGCACAGTGAGTACTTTTACACCTCCAGCACGTTCTTCTGGTGATACTTTCATACTTTTACTCAAGTAAAGGATCTGAATACTTGGTACAGCACCGCTGTTCTCTGTAAAGTGGCGATGGAGCCGGGTCTCCCTGCGGGGGACGATGCAAACTCGTACCCTCTCTCCCAGCGCCGTGGAGATGACATGGCTGATCCTGGTGTTCAGCTCCTCCATGACGGTGGCCCGCTGCTCCCTGCTGAACAGCATGAAGGCGTTCATGGGCCTCTTGACTCGTGGCTCACCTTTCTCCTGTTTGTCCTTACTCTTCCTACCGGAGGACAGACAAACAGAGGGGGACACTGAGTAAAGCCCGTCCTTGTCTGTGTTGCGATATTGAACACAGTAGGTCGTCAACCAAAAACACCCCCTCATACTTGACTTTTTAACCATATTTATCTGTTTTTTAACTTACTTTCATCGTACATATATTTTAACAATGGTTGCTTGATAAATTCTATACCGGACTAGGGACCTTTAGCCATCGGACGTGGTGTTTTTAAGTTTGAGTTTAACATCAAGCTGGGTCAAGGCCCATGGCTCCACTTACCTCCCCTTCCAGCTGCGAGAGCTGTCTCGGTCTCACCAAGAAGATCGCTGGACTAGAGGACAGAATCTATGAGCTCCAACAAATCCAGGAGGCAGAAAACACCTCCCACTTCCCACGTTCCTGCAACGCATGAGATCCAGCAAAAGAACCACTTCAACATCCGGGATGAGGACTTCCCTCCACTAGCCAGCGTTCGTGTTCTTATCTCCCACCTCCCATCCCCAAACACCAGCACTGGTTTCCAGCCAACTTCCAGTCAACTTCGCTCCACATACGTCTCGAAGCAGGGATCCAGTTAGAGATCCATCATGACGGACTCTGCTGGTCTTAAGGCCAGCAGAGTCCACACACCAGAGCGGAATCGGTCCTCCTTTGTTTGAACGGACAGAACCAGGAATCGGTCCTCCTTTGTTTGAACGGACAGAACCCAACCAAAGGGACAGGGTAGCCGTATGCTAGCGGCTAACTTACAGCACGCGGTCCAGTCCGCTCCGGAAACAACCTCCGCCTCTGGCAGGAGCTCCATAATCAAATGAGGAGGTCACCTAAAATATGGCCCTGATCAACGCTAGATCAAAAGCAAATAGGACATTCCTGCTAAATGAGCTTTTTGCTTCACAGCAGTTAGACTTGATGGTTCTGACAGAACCCCAGCATCATGATGATGATCTGTCAGCCTTCTCTGAACTTCTCTGAACTTCTCAACCGCTCCCCACTTCAACATCACTCGGTTTTGTGACTGACCCATGAAAGGACTCACATTCCATCTGTTCATTGTTTGGTCTATTCTGAATGTGTCTAAAACAACGGGAGAAGTTGTTGGATCAAACCGCTCTATGTTCAAATCCAAGGCTTGATCTGGAAATGAATGACGTGAAAATAAATCAGGTGGAAGAATTATTATTAAAGATAATAAATTGTTCTGGAACACACACATCGGGCAGAGGTGAGTAAAATGGGAAAAATCAAGTCTATAATTAAAAGAAGAAAAAAATATTTGTGCAACAAATAATCAAACAAGTCATTCAAGCCTCCTGATTATTTTTGCTAAGTGGTTCGTTTCAGTTCTTCATCAGGTAACAGAAGAAAAGTACAGCTGGTCCAGAATCCAGCAGTTTTACACCTTTATTCAGAGAAAGGAATTCATTCACAAATAATATAAAAGATCAAAATAAGATGTAAAGATCAATAAAATGTCTGAAAGAGTAAGACTTCAAAAGAAACTCCAGTAAGTAATAGTTATTGTTTGGTGTGCTGGTGTGTCGTGGTCGTTTTTGGGTTTAAAGACAAACCTCCACTACAAAACCTCTACACCCCCGCTACATCCCCTCTACAACTCCTCTACATGTCCAATACACCCCCTCTACACGTCCTCTACACCCCCTCTACATCTCCAGTACACCTCCTCTACACCCCCCCTCCAACTCCTCTACACGTCCTGTACACCTCCTCTACAACTCCTCTACATGTCCTCTACACCTCCTCTACACCCCCTCTACAACCACTACACCTAATAATAATAATAATAATAATACATTTAATTTATAATGCACTTTACATTTGGATCAAATCTAAAAGTTCTACAAAGTAAAAGCAGATAAAAGCATCAATAACAAAATAAAATAATAACGATATAAAAGCCTTACCAAAAAGCAGCAATGTTAATTAAAGTTATAGGTTCTGCTAAAAAGGAAAGTTTTAAGTCCTTTTTTAAATGTGTCAGTCGTCTGTGGAGCCCTGAGATGGTCAGGGAGGGCATTCCACAGACGAGGGGCAGCAGAACAGAAGGCCCGATCACCCATGGTGCTGAGCTTAGTCCGGGGAAGGAGGAGGCGGTATGAGTGGGTAGAACGGAGGGACGGTGTTGAGGTCAGTGGGGTGAGTAGTTCTTTTAGGTAGGGGGGGTACGTTACCATGGTTACACTGGTGAGTGAGGAGAGAGATCTTATAATCAATCCTGGTGGATTACACCTCGTCTACATCCTCCTCTACACCTCCACTACACCTCGTCTACATCCTCCTCTACACCTCCACTACACCTCCTCTACATCCCCTCTATACCTCCAATACACACCCAAAACACTCCCTCTACATCTCCTCTAAACCTCCTCTACACCCTTTCTAGACTTCTTCTACATCCCTCTATGCACCTCCTTTACACTTCCTCTATTGACTCTCTACACCTCCTCTACACCCTCTCTACATCCCCTCTACACCCTCTCTACATCCCCTCTATATACCCTCTACACTACCTCTACTCCTCCAACACCTCCTCTACACCGGCTCTACATCTACTCTGCACATCCTCTACACCTCTACACTTCCTCTACACCTCCACTAAACCCCCTCTTCATCTCCTCTACATCTCATGTACGCATCCTCTACTCCCCCTATACACCTCCTCTAAACCCTCTCTACAACACATTTACACCTCAACTACAACCGCTCTACACCCCTTCTACACTTCCTCTACACCTCCTCCACACCCCTCTACAATTCTACACCTCCTCCACACCCCTCCACATCTGCTCCGCACGCCCTCTACACCTTCTCTACACCCTCACTACACCTCCTCTATGCCCCACTGTGCACCTCCTCTACACCGCCTCTACTCCCCCTATACACCCCCTTTATACCTCGTCTACATCCTCCTCTACACCCCCTCTACATCCTCCTCTAAACCTCCACTACACTCCCTCTACATCTCTTCTACACCCTTACTGCACCTCCTCTATACCCCCCTGTGCACCTCCTCTACACCTCCTCCACTCCCCTATACCCCTCCTCTACACCTCCACTACACCTCCTCTACACCCGCTATACACTTCCTCAACACCTCAACTACACCTCTTCTACATCCTCTACAACCGACTACACCTCCTCTACATCCCATTTACACCTCCTCTACATCCCATCTACACCACCTTTACACCACCTCTACAGCTCCTTTGAGCTGGAGGTTGTATCTCTCTCCTCACAGTCGGAGGATATCCATCTGACAGCACCTTTAACTTTAAGGGGTTTTGATGCTGCCGGTTCTGGTATTCTTGATTGGGTCAGCGCTTGTCTGAGTTCTGGAGGGGTTCCTGTTGCTTTTATCCCGCTGAGGTCCAGCCCCTCATCAAAACCTTCTGTTCTCTCAAGCTTTTGGATCTTTTTGTAGACAAGGATTATAAGATTATCTGATCTTAGTGTCTTGAACGGTTTCAGTCGGGTTTTAAAAGTCGTCAGAGCGCTGAACCAGTTTTTAAGGATCTTTTAAATGCTGACTCTGGAAACTCTAACATGTTGGTGCTTTGGACTTGATCCCTGCCTTCCTGGATCATAGGAACCTTCTGCAGCGTGTGGAGCCTAACAGTGGAGTCTAAAAGACATCAAAGCCTGGGTGGACATCAACTTTTTCCGAACGATAGGATCACCAGGCTCGACTCTTTAGTCTAGATTCTAGACTCTAGAAGAACCTCGGCCTCATATTCAATCAGGTTTTAGATGACATCATAGCACAGAGAGGACCAGCTAAAGTCTGGGGATCTTCTCAGGACTTCAGACAGACTCGATACATCGATCACACAAACCTCCTACAAAGATCACGACACCACATCAGGATTAAAGGAACTGAACTATCCTGGTTTGAGACAGATCTCAGTTTGTCCGTGTCACCAACGACTCCTCCGACACACAAAGACCAGTCAGGGAGTCCCGCAGGGTTCGGTGCTAGGACCCATACTCTTCACTTTATATATGCTTCCCCTGGGCAACATCGTCAGGACGCCCCGCGTTAACTCCATGAAGCCAGATGAAACTAATCAAGTAATCAAACTTCAGAACTGTTTTAGAGATATTAAGATCTGCATGACCAGAAACTTTAAACGTTATTGAGACAAAGGGGAAGTTTTTATACTTGGCATCCTAATA
The DNA here is from genome assembly GCA_009660295.1 of Lophius piscatorius. NCBI lineage: Eukaryota > Metazoa > Chordata > Actinopteri > Lophiiformes > Lophiidae > Lophius > Lophius piscatorius. The sequence continues at coordinate 8,184 of VRLP01009929.1, forward strand.
GAACACTTCTGTCCCAGAACGCAGGTCTACATGTAGTTCCAAAATGTCTAAGATTAGAGCGGGAGGCGGAGTCTTCAGATATCAAGCTCCTCTCCTTCAGAACCAGCTCCCAGTGTTGGTTCTGAAGGGAAACACACGCTCCACATTTAAGGCTGGACTTAGACCTTCCTCTTTGATGAATCCTATAGTTAGGTTCTGGTTCAGGTCGCACCGGAACCGTCCCTTAGTTCTGCTGCTGCTGTCACTGCTGGGGGTCTCCAATGATGCACTTCATTCTCTCTCCCTCTCTCTCTCTCTCACCATGTATGACATCACATTGCTGCATGCTCCTTTTTTAAAAGTTTATAGTTAGGTTCTTGCTCAGACTGGTTCTGGACGGGCTCCTGGTTCCTGGCTGTACCGAGACCGCATCAACTGTCTAATAATCATATATCCAATACTGAGTACCGGTACTACTATTGTATCTGTATATTGTAGGACCAGTACTACTACTGTATATGTATGTTGTAGTACCAGTACTACTATTATACATGTATATTGTAGTACCAGTGCTACTATTGTACATGTATATTAGAGTACCAGTACTACTGTATGTACTGTAATATCATCATGACTGTTAGAGCTGTAAACAAAGTGTTTATTGTTGTTGATCTTCTCTGGACACCTACATCTATCACACGTCTGTCCGTCTTTAACGAGGGACCCCTCCTCTGTGTCCCTTTTGTCCCTGATACAAGGGTTTTTTAGGGAGTCGATCCTGACCCGGACCGAGGGTCTTAAGATGGAGGGTGTTGATCATGTACAGATTATTAAAGCCCATCCAGGTAAATTATGGTTTGTGATTTTGGGCTTTTATAAATAAAAGTGACACACACACAGAAAGATATTACTCACACATAGTAACAGATTACTCACACATAGTAACAGATTACTCACACACAGTTACAGATTACTCACACATAGTAACAGATTACTCACACACAGTTACAGATTACTCACACATAGTAACAGATTACTCACACACAGTAACAGATTACTCACACACAGTAACAGATTACTCACGCTTAGTAACAGATTACTCACACACAGTTACAGATTACTCACACATAGTAACAGATTACTCACACACAGTAAGATATTACTCACACACAGTAACAGATTACTCACACATAGTAACAGATTACTCACGCACAGTAACAGATTACTCACACACAGTAACAGATTACTCACGCTTAGTAACAGATTACTCACGCATAGTAACAGATTACTCACACATAGTAACAGATTACTCACATACAGTAACAGATTACTCACACATAGTAACAGGTACTTACTTGGGAGTGGGGGTTTGACTCTGAGGAGCAGCAAACTGTGGTAGAACCACACCTGAAGGAATCCCATAAAGAACCTCTCCGTTCCTGTTTGAGGACAGGGACGAAGTCAGACATAGAGAGAGAGAGAGAGTTAAAGTGTGTGTGTGTGTATGTGTGTGTGATCGTAAGTGTGTGTTGCTTACAGATAGCCCACAGGGTGCAGGTTATGGTTCAGTCCCGCCTGGTGTGTTATCACAGGTATGTTGTTATACTGGAGACACAAACAAACACAGAACAGCAGCAGTTAGGTGTCAGATGAGCCCGACCTTTGACCTTTGACTCTGACTGTCACCAACGATGACCTGGTTTCTGTGATGGTCATAACTAGTCACAGACGGAAAGAATTCTGCTTATAGTTCAAAGTTCCCCAGAACCCACTCAGAGATCACAAAGAACCGATCACAGTCCACCACGACCCGATCACAGTTCACCATGTATATAATAGCTGCGCTGTTAATTCTTAAGTCCCCATGTTCAAGAACAGACTCATCCTGTAGTTCTTCTGTGACATCATGTGATCCTCCGTGACATCCCAATGCTATCTTCCATTCTGTAGATTTTACCCTTTGCTACTTCACTGTTTGTTTTTTTACAATCAAATATTGCATTGATGTTACGGCCATGTTTCCGCTCTTCTCCTGAGTCACGTGATCACCATGTCCGAGGCAATGACTTAATTTCCTTGAAGCGCTGTCTGGACGACAGTCAGGCGTCAGTCTCGTCTGCTGTTTGGGTTTCATTGGCTCTTATTTTTGAAGTTAAAGTTTCAGTGAAAAATTCCTGAATGTCAGTGAAGTGAAGGAACAATTTCTCCAAATGTCAGACTGAAATACCTGGACCTGAGTTTAGAGACTTCACCTTTATTAGAAGGTAAGTAGATACTTTTAGAAGGGAACACTAATGTCTATATTTAACCACTGATGAGACTTGCATTAGATTATACTGAAATGGTCTGTATTAAGATGCGTTCCTCCGGAATCCCTCCAGAATTAAAACCAGAAAGAAAGTCTTTATTTAGTCTATAACCATGATCTTTGATTCATATTAGTCAGAAAAATCTAACGTCTAAGTAACAAAAAGTAAAGAAACATCACATTCTTAACATCAAACAGGTATTTGTCTCTTAAACATGTGAGCCACAATTATTGGCACCCTGCATTTAATATTTAGCGCCGCGCCCTTTTGCCCCCATGACCTCATGGTCATGTCAGAACCTTTAGTCTGTGACCTCTGAACCATTCTTGGGTTGATGTTGAGGTGATCTTCAGATCATTGTCCTGCTGGAAGATCCAACCACGACCCACTTTAAGGTTCCTGACAGGCTTTGAGGTCTTCATCCAGTATCTGCTGGTGTTTGATGGAGTCCATGGAACCATGTCTTTAACAAGATGTCCAGAACCTTTAGAAGAAAAACAGCCCCACAACATCAGAGATCCACCACCAGGTTTTTCTTGCTACCCTCTCAAACAGCTGGTGTTGGTGTCGGCGCAATCTGATGGTGGTTCGGGAGACTTTTTGACCCCAAGATTCATCTGACCTCTGACCTCTCTAGCTGTGATCCTTGGAGAGTCTTTATCCAGTCCAACCATCCTCCTCACAGTGTGTGGGGTCAGTTTGCAGACACGTCCTCTTCCAG
>VRLP01009930.1:0-11184 GCA_009660295.1 Lophius piscatorius
GTGAATTATTTTATATAACTGATGTGATCCGTTTGTTTTGTCAAAAATGAGACGTACAGTTTCAAAATTAAAAAATTCCCTTTAATAACAAGAATTCTTCCTTTATTCTGACACACCGGACAACAGGACAACATAATTAAATCAATAATCTGCATCAGAACCGTCTCTGAGGAGCAGTGGGCCGAACCTCTGAAGCCCCCAGGGAGCAAATGAGGTTTCAGGGTCATGCTCACCCGAACCTTCTAACCCGTTTAAGCCTGTATTACTATTGTAAGACCAAGCTCCGCCCACTGAGCCAAAGGTAGTTTTTCAGATCCAGAATGTGAACATCACACACTCTAAAACAGGCGCGTGTGTGTTTTTACAGGACAGCGTGTCTCTTTCAGTGTCTACCCTCTGGATGGAGGTCAGCTCAGGTCAAACCCCCTGCTCCTGTAGACCACACCAGGACCCGAACCTTTAGGGCACTAAAGGTTCGGGTCCGCTATCAGATAGCAGGTCTGACACTGAGAGGAGTTCATGTCCTGGTCCTGGATCTGAAGAGTCCCTGATGTTCTATTGACCCTCGCACCAGGTCTGAGAGGCCCTTCCGGGTCTCACCACATCACTCAGCTTCATGTCCCTGAGGACCTTCCGCTGATCATGGATCACGGTCCAGCATCCTGAGCCCCACGCTGATCAGCAGCCCGCGTGCACGTGACTCTTTTCATCATTCCGTATTAAACCGTAAGGAGGTTCAGCCTACCTCGGTCCGGTGAAGCTCCATGAGTCCGTTGGCAGGAGAGAAGAACACGGCTGGTGAGCGCACGCACCGTGCATCACACACACGCACGGACTCTGCACGACAACGCCCCAAAACAAAACGAATCGTGTCGATCCTCTGGTTCCGTCTGCCGTGCGCGCGTTGAGCTGGCTCTCTTCACCGACTGCGGTCCCTGATCGCTCTCCAAGGACACGTGACGTATCCACTGGGGACCGGAATAGCTCACATTCCCCTAGCAGCTGCCGGGATCGGTTACTGCTCCTCCGGTGGCCAGACCGTTTACACCGGTAATCCTCCTACTGTCACCCCTCCCGTCCCTCACGGTATCTTTCATCTTCATCGGACGCACGTGATTCCACTGTGGAACCAAATCAGCATCAATTTCAGTTGTGACGCAGATATATACAAAAATATATATGAATATATATTACTTGTATTAAAAGAAAATAAATATTAAAGTTTAAACACTTTGATTGACACATTGTAAACATATTCAACACGTTTTGATTTAAATCCATTGAAACAACCTTAATCAATCAAAACTGCTATAAAAATAACAAAGTATTACAAATGATATATTAATAAACAGGTGATAGTGAGACTGTACTGACAGACTCACCTTCCTCACGTGAGCTGTGATGTCATCTTTGATGTCACCCGTGATGTCATCTTTGATGTCACCTGTGATGTCATTGCACTGTAGTTAGTGCCTCAGCGTCTTTGCTCCAACTGACCCTCCTGACATGATTTCACAGACTAACTCTCAGACAGCGGCGCCAGACGGACCTCTCAGAACTCTCAGAGGAGTAGCGGCTCTGTCCTAATGAAATCATCCATCCATCCATCCATCTACCGGTCCACATGGAGGACAGTCAGTATCGGCCCATATGAAGGACAGTAAGTACCGGTCCAAATGGATAGATAGTACCAGTCCACATCAAGGACATTTAGTAGCAGTCCACATGGAGGACAGTTGATACTGGTCCACATGGAGGACAGATAGTACCAGTCCACGTGGAGGACAGTAAGTACTGGTCCACGTGGAGGACATTTAGTACTCAGTACATTCTCTAATTGGATGTGATTGGTCCATAAATCTACTGACCATGTTTGAATTAAAGATGTGATCAGTATTTTTTTCAACCATGGAACCATTTACATCATTTTATCTGTAAGAAAATGATTTCTTGTACCGAACCCAAACTTGAAGTCATCTAGAACTAATCCTGTCTCTTTTGTGAGTGGTTTTCCAACAGAGTTCCATCTCAGGGGCTATTCTCACGAGGAGGTGATGAAACTGGCTGAAATCTGCCGTCACTGGAGGAAACATGATGAAATGTTTAAAGGTGACCCTTGTTCTCCTCAGAACCCCTCAGTGGACCGCTGGTTGGAATGTCTGGTCCGGTGTGAAACGTTGTACCTTTACTATGTGTGAGTAATCTGTTACTATGTGTGAGTAATCTGTTACTGTTTGTGAGTAATCTGTTACTATGTGTGAGTAATATTTCTCTCCTCTGATGTTTTTAGATCAAAGGCTCTGACATCATTATATTTAAGAAACATGAAAGTAAACAATCAGTGAATTTGTTCAGAAACTCTTTGATAACTTCTGCATCACATTTGATAGAAATACCACGAAGTTCCGGTTCTTCTACACAGTTTCTGCGGGTCAGAACCAGGAGGATCCTCCATTTGGACCAGCTGGACAGACAATGGACCCAACATGGGACAGAAATGGGATTTTGGGCTGAGGTGAAGGAGGTGCTGGAGTTCACAGCTATGACTTTAAGAAGATAAATTGATAAAAGAAATAAATTATTCACTATATTTGCAGCATTAAGAACAAGATGACCGTTTCTTTCAGCCATGATTCTATTTTATTGTCTCTTGTGTTATTCTTTTTCCTGTTTTGTTACTCTTCCTTTTCATATCCTGTGATAGTCCTTTAATTATCTTATCTTATTTATATTTATATTTATATTTATATTTATATTTATATTTATCTTGCCTTATTACCTCTGTGGAGTTTTTGTGTTCCTCCTGACTGAGTGTATCTGTGTTTTACTCTTTCTACCTGTCTCACCTGTCTCACCTCTGTCCCCCCACTCTGATCCTCTACCTGTCTCACCTGTCTCACCTCTGTCCCCCCACTCTGATCCTCTACCTGTCTCACCTGTGTCTACCTTTCTGATTGGCAACCCTGTGGTGTCTGGACAAAGATGTACAGTCTGGTTCTGGTTCGGCTGTGTTGTTTGGACTTTGATCCACTGTCTGGTTCTGGTACTCATTTGTTCTCTGGACATTTATCTACCATCTGGTTCTGGTTGTCCTCTGTTATCTGAACCTGGATCCACGGTGTGGTTCTGGCCCTCCAGTGTTGTCTGGACCTGGATCCACAGTCTGGCTCTAAAACACCTATATCTTTAGCCTCAGAGATACATATGCATATATATATATATATATATAAATACTACAAATATAAACACATTATTCAAACAAACCAATTTATATTCAAGTATTACTCACATCTGTACATTCAGAACATTTTTGACTAGAATTTAATATTTCCTGTGTGACTTATTTATAGTTTTGAAATGCAAATTATTCACCGGCTAGAAACACAAACGGCTAATTCAACATTCGATCATATAATTTCACGCTGAGTCTCGCTTTGTCCCTTACGAAAAAGACAAATTAAATACATAAAAACCTATGTTTTTCTTTTCTATTTATTAGGTTGTTTATTTATTGTTTATTATTGTTTATATTCAAATAAATATTTCTTTATTAGGTAAAAGCAATTAAAAGCATCTATAAAAAAATTTAATAATATAAAAATATAAAAATATATCGTGTCTTCTCTGTTCTGCCACTAGAGGGCGAGACCTGCCTGAACGAACTCCCCCGCTGTCCCTCCACAAACTAATCATAGTAAATAATACATAATAATAAATAATAATGCTAATAATGAACTATAATTAGTATAATCAATAATAATTACACAAATAATAATAATAGTAAATAATAATAATGAATAAATAATGATAATAATAATAATCATTATTATTATAATTATTATATTGATAATAATAATAAAAATGATTATAATGAAAATAATTTATAATTATTAGGATTCATTATATTGATAATAATAATATTAATTACAAATAATAAATAATACATGAAAATTATTCATGAACAATTATACAAATAATAATAATTACACTTATACTTACATAACGCTTTACACAAAACTCAGAGGCTTTACAGAGTATAATCCGGAGTATAGTCTAATCTTGGGCCTCTTAGGTTCAACATCTGCAGCTTCCACTGGCTCAGATCTTACATCACAACTGGAGAAATGATGGTAACTATGCAGACGACACACACGTTTACATGACTCTATCAGCAGGGGACTAAAGTCCAGTACCAGCTCTGAGTGAGAGTACTGAACAACTCAAACACTGGTTTCAAAAACAAAACACATCTCTGACCTTCTGCTGTGTTCTGAACCATCCAGACGTCTCAGGTCCTCTGGATCCGGTCTGCTCAGTGTCCCTGGAGTCAGAACCAAACACGGAGAAGCAGCGTTCAGTTTTTACGCACCGAGTATTATGTATTATGTCAAATTAAATATTTGTGGGTCTATGTTTGTGTGTGTGTGTGTGTATACGTGTATGTGAGTGTGTGTGTGTGGTCTTTGTGTGTGTATGTACATTTGTGTCTGTGTGTGTGTGTGTATATCTGTGTTTATGTATGTATGTCTGTGTGTGTGTATACGTGTGTTTGTTGGTTTGGGTGTGTATGTTTGTGAGTGTGTGTGTTTGAGTGTTTGTTTGTGTCAGTGTGTGTTTTGTGTGTAAGTATGTATATGTGTTTGTGTGTGTTTATCTGTGTGTGAGTGAGTGTTTGTTTGTGTGAGTTTGTGTGTGCGCATGTGTACGTGTATGTATGTGTTTTTGTGTGTGAGTGTGGATGTGTGTGCGTGTGTGTGAGTGGATGTGTTTGTGTTTGAGTGTGTGTCACTTTGTGTGTGTTTATGTGTGTGAGTGTTTTTTCTGTGTGTGTGTGTAGGTTCCTGTGTGTAAGTGTGTTTGTGTATGTGTGTTTTTGTGTGTGTTTGTATGTGTGTGTGTGTGTCTGTACGTGTGTATGTGTGTGTGTGTAGGTTCCTGTGTGTAAGTGTGTTTGTGTATGTGTGTTTTTGTGTGTGTTTGTGTGTGTTTGTATGTGTGTGTGTGTTTGTGTGTGTCTGTATGAGTGTGTGTGTGTGTGTGTGTGCTGTCACTCTGTGGGTGGAGCTTGAACATCTACACGTGGTTGCAGTGTGCTCTAATGTTCTAAAACTCTGAATCCTTTCCTCTCACTGTGAGAACGAAACGAGGCGGAGTCATTGCAGGTTTCTGTCCAATCACAGAAGTTTCCCACCCTCCAATCTCCTGCTCCTCCCCCATTTTTCTTTAGCTCCACCCACTGTCTCCACCCACAGTGACCTCAAGAAAAAAGCACTGAGAAAAAAAGTGATAAGCAGCTTCTGGGTTTAGCTTTCAAGTACACTGCTGCTGAACTCTTGTCAGTGTGTGTGCGTGTGTGTGCAAGTGTGACAGCGTTCACTCCCTCCTCACACAGTAGTCGACACTGCAGCGGCGCCGGCCCCAACAAAAGAAGAAGAACCTCAGGGATAGAAGAAGCTTAACTTCTCAGGGAGGAACCCGACCTGCTCTCAGACTGAAGACAGGTGGCAAAAACCGGACCGATACCTGTCTGTCTCTCAGCGCAGGCAGACACTTTGTGGTTCTCTGGTTCTGTTCCTCATTCACACACCTAAATCATCTCCTCCCGAGGTACCTGCTCCTGGGTCCTCTCCTGCTCTTCCTCCATCTGTCGGACCAGATGATGTCAGACGACGAGTGCCGCTCACCCATCGGACTGGACTGCTGCAGCTGCTGTCTGGACTCCATGTCCACAGACCCGGCTCAGGCCCTCGGCAACACCGGGGACCTGCCAGCAATCCCCAAAAGCCCTGGTGTCAGTCGCTTCCACCAGCTCCGAAACCAGCTGCTGTACCAGAACCAGAAGCTCAACACTGACAAACTAAACCACATCATGAGGCAGGACTCCCTGGACTCGGTGGCGAGGGACCCCTGCTTCCTGCTCAATGAGGGCATCTGCAACAGCAACATGGACCGGACCATGCTGTCCCTCCTGCTCTTCTTCCACAGGTACGTGGGCCCTTCCCACTCATCGGGTCAGATAGCTGAATCTAATGGGTTTTCTTCAGGACAGGATAGCTGGAGTAGGACAGACAGGTTCTCTCTCACAAAGTCGACAAAGTCCAACTTTTGTTTTTACTCAGTTTTACTTTAACCTAAGTTCTGATCAGTTTTACTTAAACCTGAGTTCTGCTGAGGAAGATTTGATTGACAGCAACTGATGAACAATTCCACCTTAAAAATCTATCCCTCCATCCACCCAGCCCACTTCCACTCATCCATCCATCCCTCCAATGATTGATTGATTGATTGATTGATTCTAGTGGAGCATGAACGGAATCCAAAATGACGTTTGCTCCTGCTCTTCTCTATATGTTCACACGTCCTCCTCCGACACTCCTTATGATGCTAATCCTGGGTTTTCCTTTTTTAACACTCCAACAAAAAAGTTTCAAATTTCAAATTTTACGGTTAACATCAGAACCAGGAGAAAAAAAGAACATCACCATTGAATTAATGAAAAGATTTTCAATAGTGAACTCATTAATGCCACAAAAACTCATAATTACTTCCTGTTTAAATTCTTCTAAAGGAATCTCTGGTTAAAGCACATGTTGGGATAAACTAACCCGGATCATGTTCATCCTGATAAGAAGAGCCTCATGGACTCAACAGCATGAAGGTGTTTAAGGTCAGGATTCAGACGATTTATTAAACATCTACTGAAGCCGAGCTGCCAATCAATCACCTGAGGAGGTCAGGTCTGACTCTGGTATGTGCTGCAACTCTGAAGGTCTGATGATTGACAGATAGAAGAAGGAAAAGTATTCTGGGTCCAAACGTTAATCCCTTCCAGAGTCTCTGGTAACCTGTGACTGCCTGGAGTATCTCTATATCTGTCTCTATCATTGTCTACATCTATATCTATATTACTATCTATAACTATACCGTTACACATATCTGTATATATATCTATATTAATACATTATACATATCTGTATCTATATCCCTATCTACATATCTATATCTATATCACTATCTATATTAATACAATTATACATATCTGTATCTATATCCCTATCTACATATCTATATCTATATCACTATCTATATTAATACATTATACATATCTGTATATATATCTATATTAATACAATTATACATATCTGTATCTATATCCCTATCTACATATCTGTATCTATATCACTATCTATAACTATGAAAAATATCTATATCTATTTCTAAATCTAAATTACAGCTTTGTCTATAAGTATATCTATATATACATTATCATTCAGGGTGTGTTTTTTGACATGCCAGGGGATCCTAGCTAGGCTGGTTCTGCTTCAGAGTTTTAAGAGGAGAACATTAAGAGGAGAACTTAGCATCCTTCGTTAAGAGGAGAACGTTTCCTCCTTCGGTCAGAGGATAACGTTGCCTCCTCTATTAAGAGGAGAAGTTTACCTCCTCTGTTAGAAGGAGAAGGTTGCCTCCTCAGTTTAGAGGAGAAGCTAGCCTCGCTGCTCAGGATCCTGACTCTCCGTCAAAAGAATTTTCCAGCTTGATTTGGAAGAATGGGTTTCCGTCTGGAGGTGTGGTTCCATTTGCGCGGTCCATCTGGAGAATGTTCTGGAGATGATAAGGGTTAGAGTTAGGGGCAGTAAGAACTTTCCTACCCAAGATTCACAGCTTCACTGGGTCTCTGCTCCGACCGGACCATCCATGCCTCCAGTCCAGTGCTGGTTCTGTACCTCTGTGGAGCGGACTGTAGATAAATATAAATATAAACACACTGGGCTTTTTCAACACACAGAACCCTGTGCCATACTTCATATACTTTTATCAACGGGTCAACAGAACCAGCTTTTTAAAGGACCTCAGACTGACCTTTGAAAAATGTCCAAAACAAACCCATGTCTGATCCATCTGCCTCCTTAAAAGAGACTAGGTTCTTGTTAATGATCAGGTTCTGGTTGATTTTCTGTGGTTCTTGTTAATGATCAGGTTCTGGTTGATTTTCTGTGGTTCTTGTTAATGATATCAGGTTCTGGTTGATTTTCTCTGGTTCTTGTTAATGATATCAGGTTCTGGTTGATTTTCTCTGGTTCTGTTTTATGAGATCAGGTTCTGGTTGATTTGATGTGGTTCTGGTTAGTGATATCAGGTTCTGGTTGATTTTCTGTGGTTCTGGTTGATTATCTGTGGTTCTGTTGATGAGATAAACTTCTGGTGGATTTGATGTGGTTCTGGTTAATAATATCAAGCTCTGGTTGATTTTCTATGGTTCTGGTTGATTTTTCTGTGGTTCTGGTCGGTTTTCTGTGGTTCTGGTTGATGAGAGCCGGTTCTGGTTGATTTGTTCTCAATGGTGAGAGCAGACTTCATCTCAAACGTTTCAAACATCTCAAACACACTCCATCGGTGCCGGCGGGCCCAGATCCTGTGGGTCATCTAATGAACCCACGCCCTGCTCCATACGTTCATGTACAGTTCTGCTCCGACGCCGCTGTGGGTTTATGTTCCGTCGCTCCGAGCAACGAGATAAACAAAGGAAACGCACTTTTCACTACGTCTCCTCCTCGGGAACGTCCTGCTCCACCTTTATTTGCTCCACCCCGCCAGCTTCACTCTGTCATCATATACAGAACATCTGAACACCTGAGAGATGCATCAACGCATGAACGCTTTTATTGTTTGTGTGGGAATCAGAGCTGAGGGCAAACAGAAGCAGACGGGTTCTATAAGGAGCCCGTCTCCATCCTGACCCGATAGAACCTGTTTCATAAATGAACCTATAATCCGTAGATGATCCATCCTGAGCTCCACCATGATGGACAGCTCGAAGAAGTGTTCATCACTGTTAACGAATAATCTGTCTGCCTGAACACACACACACACACACACACACACACTCACACACACACACACAGTAGAACCTGCTGACCTCTTCTGTCCTGACCGACAGGGAAAGTCAGAACCAGGCTGGATTAGAAATCTGTCTGTAATCCTCCTTCTTCTTCCAAGAACCATCTCATCAGATTCTCTCTGAGCTCCACCTTCCTCCACCCTCCACAGACCGCAGGAATCCATCTCCTCAGAATGAGACGGGTCACAAGACCCAAACATTAAAGCTAACCACTGACATTAAAGCTGAGCCACAGACACTAAAGCTGAGCCACAGACACTAAAGCTGAGCCACAGACACTAAAGCTGACCCACAGACAGTAAAGCTGAGCCACAGACACTAAAGCTGAGCCACAGACACTAAAGCTAACGCACAGACGATAACAGAGAGTGAGCAGTGTAGGTGAGAGCAGGTAACCCAGACTGGTGCATGATGGTCCTGAAATCATTTCAGGTACAGCGTGTGATGAAGGTGTATCTTCAGATGAATCACACTGTGTTGTGTTGTGTGTGTTGTTGTGCACACGGCTTCCTCCGTCTTCCTCCGTCTTCCTCGACGGCAAGGGTATATCCCCTAAAGGTCCCCCAATCCCCTGCTTAGTACAAGCAATCCCCCTGATTGAACTCTTCAAATTAAATGTGAAATGATGTCCCATCATTGTATTTCACTATTAGAGTAAAATATAAATGATCCATGATGGATCTCCTCCAGCCGATTCCTTTCCACGGAAGTTGGACTAAATCGGACCTACGGTTGAGACATTATGGCCCGAAAGCATCTGGAGCTAAAGCTGTTAGAAATATACAACCAAACTTCCCCAGAAGTTCTTCCTTGTACTGAGATCTAAGGGGGTATAAAGTTTGAAAGTGATGCGTTAAATGGTTTTTGAGTTCTGCGTTAACACGAAGGATTTGAGGCAGACGCGATGAGGATTCCATAACATCCCAGACTTTTCTTGAATTTGGGATATTATAGAGTTAAGTTCCCTCAGAGAGGCTTTATGGACCCTACTATGGAAACGCCATGACCCGCCGGACTTACATGATGATCTGGTTCCTATCAAACACCGTCGTCATGCTCGGCCAATCAGAGGCAGAGCAGAGCGGAACATGGCGTCACCATAGTTTGATTGGTTAAAATATACTGAAAAAGAAGAGTCCATAGAATCTTTTGAGTGGTCCTCTAAATATAAAAAACCATAACCCTCCCAGCCGCCGCCTGAAAGCTTTAGGGGGAACTGGGTTTAAATGTCAGAATGGTAAAAAGAGGGAAGTGTTCTGGAAAAAAGGCTGTTCCATAAATGTTTGAAAAGAGGAAATCAGTTCCACCCATTTGTAAATATAACAACCTTTTTCTTTTCACGCTTCATGTTTTGCACAACTCTTCACCTCCCTCCTCCTTTATTCAGCACCTCTGCCCTCACTGCAAATGTTTCTTTTGCTCCTCCTCTCCCTCTCTGCCTCTTCCTTCCTTTCCCTCGGCTGCTGGACTTACATAAGTCTGAGGGGGGGTGGAACTCATAACCTTATCTGTTTGGACCATGGCTATGGTGACTGTAGATAACCCTTCAACACTGGACCCCCCCCTCCCCCCTCCCCCACAGCCGTGTGAGGAATAGTCTCACAAAATGTCAACAGTCCTAATGACTGTATAAATAGGGACAGTAATACCAATTACACAACACTGGTTTAAGGGGGGGTGGGGGGGTTGTAAGGCTGCAGCTGAGGTGCTAAGTTGCAGGAGTGGTCCTGACCGGACACACTGGGACACGGCTGGTCTGTATTCTGGTGGGGGGGACATTTAAGAAGGCATTTAATATATTGGCCCAGTCCCTCAAAAGACACCATAGTATTATTGTACACAAAGATGTACACATACAAACACACACACACACAAACATGTACATACACATATAAATACACACACACACACACACAAACATGTACATACACATATAAATACACACACACACACACACAAACATGTACATACACATATAAATACACACACACACACACACACACACAAACATGTACATACACATATAAATACACACACACACACACACAAACATGTACATACACATACAAACACACACAAACATGTACATACACATATAAATACACACACACACACACAAACATGTACATACACATATAAATACACACACACACACACAAACATGTACATACACATACAAACACACACACACACACAAACATGTACATACACATACAAACACACACACACACACAAACATGTACATACACATACAAACACACACACACACACAAACATGTACA
>VRLP01009931.1:0-11183 GCA_009660295.1 Lophius piscatorius
TACGACCAAACCTCCTCTCCACACCTACGACCAAACCTCCTCTCCACACCTACGACCAAACCTCCTCTCCACACCTACGACCAAACCTCCTCTCCACACGTACGACCAAACCTCCTCTCCACACCTACGACCAAACCTCCTCTCCACACGTACGACCAAACCTCCTCTCCACACGTACGACCAAACCTCCTCTCCACACCTACGACCAAACCTCCTCTCCACACCTACGACCAAACCTCCTCTCCACACCTACGACCAAACCTCCTCTCCACACGTACGACCAAACCTCCTCTCCACACCTACGACCAAACCTCCTCTCCACACGTACGACCAAACCTCCTCTCCACACGTACGACCAAACCTCCTCTCCATAGTCGTTGAGAGTTTGGAATTTCGATGACTTTGATGTCAAAGCATTAATTTTAGACATAAAAACTTTCTCCAATATTTTTTGTCTATGATTTTGTGACAAATTCAAATGACAAACTAGACCTCCGCTGTCGTCCCCTGACACCAGGGGTACATCCCCGAAAAGCCCCCAATCCCCTGCGTTGTACAAACAACCCCCCTAATTAAATGTGCTAGCCAAACAGTGTTTTTTTTAGTAAGAGAAGTTCCCCCTCACTTAGTCTATCTTCTATAATAGAATACAAAACATTTTGATTAATATGCATCAAATCTGGACTAAATAGTACCAACGTTTAAGAAGTTGTGTTCAAAGAACAGTGTTTTTTGTAAAGAATGAACAAGACCATAGATTTCAGCGTATATATTAAAGATGGACCTTGAGTCGATTCATATTCACCAAATTAAGACTAAATCGGATCAACGGTTTGAAAATGTTTGGAGATAATAGATCCAGGCATCATCAAAAGCTGCCCGTCTTCATTTATTACATTTGGAGCGTCTGCAAACTGGCGACCGACCCGGGTTCTACAGAACAGATGGATGGATTGCTCATCTTTTTGCTTAAGCCCAAAACATTATCTCCATTTGCCAGTGAGTGATTTAAGAGACTACAATTATTGCACTTCAGAGACGGATTGGACGGACAGCTGCTGACAGGACCAACACATTTTCCAGCTCGCTGTACGCGACCGCAGAAACGCAGCCGTAGGTTCTTTTGGACCGTCGTCGACATCCAAAGAGCCTCATCAGGTTTAATCATAGCCTGACATCTTAGTTTCAAGCGCTCACTTGTCACTGGAAGAAAATGACTTCAGTTGTTTCATGGAACCCCAGACAGAACGGCCAAAACCACCAAATGAGCTAAAGGTTTACTGCTCAACCGGACCAGATCCAGTGAGGGGGACAGACACGCTTAACCCCAGCAGCCAACAAACTCCACATGCAAAATCACACCAGAACCCGTCACGGGTAGAACCGGCCAGGCATCAAAACCGTCTCATTCACTCATTTGGCATATTTCTAGAAAAAACAAAAACGGTTCAGAATTCAGAACCGAGCGCTATGTGCTCCTCTCATGCAAACGTCTCCAGGTGAACAATTTGGACTCAAGTGAATTTCGTTTTCATGATTTCATTGCTATCAATTTTCAGTAACTTGTATTTCTACTTGGTTTGAATGTTTACCTATTTTACTTTCAACGTTATGTCATCTACTTATAGGCGTGTTATTTTAAATTCACATTATTGTCTAACTCCACCCACTTTTCTCTGCGATCTTTGGTCTCCAGATTCACTGTGACATTCTTATAACGTTGTTTTCATTTGATCCCCTGTAAAGCAGAAACGTGTTTTGTAAATAAAGCTTGATTGATGACATATTTGTTCTGTTTCTTATTGATCAGGAGGGATTATTGGATCTATTGCTGGAAGGATGCTGAGATGGAGCTGACAGGCAGGAGAAGAAGATTTGTTGGTCAGTGCCGTTTTTGGTCTTTCAGACAAACATATTTTTATTTTCTAATGTATGTTCGCACACAATCACGGCTAATCTGAACATTTCTATTCAATTTTTTTTTTACATTTTTATTCAATTTAATTATTCAGACGACACAATTTTATACAAAGTCAAAGAAAAGAAATAAATACATGGCAACGTGAAGGACGCGTATGATGCTACTGTTCAAATCTACTAATATGACCGTCAGCCTGGATCCTTCTCATCACTCGCACAACCAACCAGAACCAAGAATCTACGTCGCTCTCATCTGGAAACGATACGAACACACGCGTCTTTCTACTCTTTGTCTCTGCTGGCGACCGCGACCGAAGTAAACACAGCCGCCGCTCCGTTGTTGTGAAGTCCGCGGGACCCGAGGCCGATGACGCAAGTAATGACAATTTGTGCCGTTTGCAGCAACTGTGCGACTACTCGTGTCTAATCGCGGCGTCGCAGCGACTTTCTCCGCAAGAAAAGTTTGCGTTGCGCCGGAAGCCCACTTCTGTCGGCATAAGAAAAAAAAATTCCCAACGGTCGCAATGAACAGACCTCAAAACAGGATTTGCCGATAGAAGGAGAAGTTTTAGTGATGGGACACCGAAAAAGGATGAGAAATCAAAGTTCAAATTAAAAGATAAAGTTGTTCCGTCAGGTCCCATCATTAACCCTCCGGCGCGCTGACCGATGAAAGAACTATGACGTCATTCGTATTTGTGCCACAGTCCTGAGGGCGCAGCTCCTCATTGTGCAGAAAAATCTATTATGTGCTCAAACTAAACACACAACGACGAGGTTTCCTGCCCGGTTTGGGTCACGGGTTGTCTGAAGATCTCTTCTGCGGCCGCTGCTTCACACCTGAGGCTCCCTTCTTTGACTGACGGACATGGACTTCCCTAGAATGAAGCACGACTCACATCATTCACTTGTATTGAATATTTTTCATTCAAGAGAGAAATGTGAGTGACACCGATGCAAAGCCCACCAGCAGTGAGATTCTCCAAGCGTCACATGACCAGATGTCAGCAGAATGTTGACGAAGAGGAGGTGAAGGAATGTCACAGGAGCTGTCTGTCTGTCTGCCTGCCTAACATTCGCCCTACTTTCACGGTGAAGGCAGCTTTAAAACACTGACGTCACTGACTTCAGTCCATTATTTTCTCATTACAGCCGTAAAATATCAAAGGGGAATCATGGATGATGTCACACACATGGAACAAACAAAACGTTAGCTTTCTCTGTATTCAATCAGGAGGAAGATCAAACGAAGTTGCCGAAAAATGAACAGACAATTTTCAGATGTTTCTTTTTCCCTTTCTTCTCTCCCGTTAAACGGCAGCTGATGCAGAGCTGTCAGACCGAACACGTCTCAGAGTTCAGATTGATCGCTCGCTTTCCATTGAAACACAAAAGGCCGGAGAGAGGATGAGGGGTGGAGACAAAAACTGGGGACATGCGTCTCCTGCAGGATCTGACCCAAACTTTGTTATTTACTGTGTGTGTGTGTGTGTGTGTGTGTAAAGAAGTCAGCCACGCATTCAAAGCTGCAGATTGTGTCTTTTGAAAGAAGAACCAGGATAATTATATTAATTAGAAGGTCAGTTGTATATTTGAAGGACCATCTTTTCTCAACCGTGGCTCTGATTCAGATGAATCCATTTATGTTTCACTCCAATAATACATATTTTACTCACTAGGAGTTTTTTTTAGACATAACTCAAAAACTATTTACCACAAAGACCTTGGTGCGAGGAAGAGTTGGATTGATTTGGGGAAAGATCAGTACTTATAGTTCTGATATTAGCGGGAGCTCTATCTCCAAATGTTTTCAGGAGAGATTTTTTTAAGACAATTAACATTTTTCGAACATGACTTCACATTTAATTTAATGAGTTCAACCTGGTGGGTTGCTTGTACGACGCAGGGTATCAGGGACTTTTTGGGGATAAACCCCTGCTGACGGGGACGACAGTGTGGGCCTGGTTTAAAATTCAAGACGACGAATATCCCAAACACAACCTGTAGCATTAAATGTTAAAGAACTGCTGCGACTCTGTATAAAAGGAACAGCCAACAGAACCTGCCCTTTTAGAGATGCTCTGGCCCAGTCAGACGGTTTGGCACACGTCAATGTTCACCTCCTCTCAACTAAATCCAAACCACTAACAGGCGCCATTGGAGCCAGATAATCAACGTAACTCTCATTTCACCTGTGAGTGGTTATAATGTTATGGCTGAACTTATCATTTATCTGTTGTGGGTCTTCCTACTTACTCGTGCGTCGTAGTCCAGGACAAACGGCGGGATGTCGATCTGCTCCGGTCGGATGCAGGTGAACAGCTGACGCAGGTTGTCCAGGTAACGGACCTTTTCCTTCAGCCCCGACACACTGAAGGTGGCGAAGAACCACGTTGAGACCTGGAGCGGAGGAAACGAAACGAAAATGAGAGGAACACTTATAGTTTTGAGCTTGATTTTATCTCTAAACTTTCCAAATGCCTTCTGGTCAAATTGGACCCGTTTAAAGATATAAATGGTTTGTTACTGCGCTCATTTCAAATAAACACTGATGACCACTGAACTCGTTGAGTTGGGGCTGCTTCATTTAAACCTAAAACGTCTGTTGCGACCCGGAAACAGAACAGAACCCATTCTGTGCCGTCATTAGAGCAAGCTGCAATGGTTTCAAAAGAGTGTCCAGGGTAAAGCTTGACGTGGGCCCGTCTGACGGCCGTCCTCCGATTTCACTCCAGTCAAAACAAGAAAGAATTTCATTTTTTTGGGGCCTTTTTTCCAAAACAAAAAAACAAAAACATAATTCCATGTAATCGAGGTCGATTGACCAGAAAATTCCAAAAAGGAACCTGTGGTAATGACTTAGATTGAAGTCGACAAAAGCTGGTTTACACTCTGTGCTTAAAAAAAGACAAACTGGGTTCATTTTGGCCCGGGTCGGCAAAAGTCACATGGTTGGGACGAAACCAGGGTTAAGATGATAATCGCTCCAGAACCAGTGAAGGAAAATTCTGGACAAAACTTTCTAAAGCAAACAACAGAAATAGGTCTAAAGTACATTTAACTCTTGCCAATCAAAGTTTTTGCCATCGGAGCAAAAATACACCGCAACTCCAGTAAACAATAATAAAACGAAGCGAAACCCGGCAGACCAGACTCAGAACACAAAGTTCTGTTGAGACCATAAAACCCTCAAGGTATGTTTCCTGATCTAATATTTTAAGAGAGGTTTGTGTGTCCCACTATTCCTCCTCGTCCACACTCAACTTTCTCAAAGGTCAAAGGGCAAATCATCAATAACACAACACCTTGTTGGCTGTGGTGGCGCCTGTCCGTTAATCAAACTACCAGAAGACCGTGTCAATCCCTGTCTGCACTAGGCCCGGTATCGATATGGTTCTCCCGAAGAAGCTCGGTGCTACCGGGTCATCTGATGAAAGCTCACCGGTCCAGATTGGAAACGGATCCTGCTCAGCAGTGGGTTAGGAATGGGCCACTGCTTCACTACGTTGTATTTAATGTACTGTTTACTAAAATATAATTGTATGGGTTTTTTTAAACTTGTAATTCAGGGACCAACACATCTGAGAGTGTAATGACATCAGAAAGGTTCTACCTGATGTGGTTGTAAAAGTTGTAAAGATGGTGAGAAGCTGGAGTGAAAATAGCAGAAGATGCGTCTCAAAGTGGGAATCCAGCCTCGACCTCTGGCTGCTGTTAGGCGCCATAATATACAAATTCTATTGAAATATGTGAATGAAAATATACCTCAGCCGCTTCAAAACCAAAATATTGATAACATTACACACAGCCAGAACCTCAGTGGCTACTGGCTCTCTAGTTCTGACGTGAGCTCCAGATAACCAAACAAACCTCTGTGGTTCGGAGCAGAACCACAATAAAATCCTACAACCCAAACACGCATCGCTTCTGCTGCGAGACACCATCTTACCTTGGAGCGGAATGTTGGATGTACAAAGTAGAAGGCCCTCAGATTCTTCTTAAACCTGCAATAAATACAAGAGAAAGTCTCAGAGGAGGATCTTTCAGCGGGCGATGACTCACTGGTTCCTGAAAGCTTTTCTTGTCGTGACAGTAATCACATAAACACTGTCAACGCGCCGCTGGCGCTGCCATTCTACGGCCTTCTATTTATGACTCTCCGTCCACAGACTGATATTAATCTTCTGAACAGACGGACGAGATGCGGGTGAATTTGCTGGCGGTCGGTCCAAATCATTGAGGAGCTGTCCCAGAAACCACATCAGCTCCAGCCCGTCTCAGCATGAAAACATTCACCGCAGAGATCCAGTCAAACACAGACGGGCGGCTCGCCGTCAGCTCCTCCTGATGCCCGCATACTTTTACAACTCTGAGCGTCTGAGGCGTCTGAGGTTTCTCGTCCCGGTTAATTAACAACTCACGATTATAACAATCCGATTTATATCAAGGTCTTAGGATTCATTCTCTGGTATCAGAGAATGTATTTATCAGAAGCAGCAGATGGAAGTGAGCCTCTGTGAGGGTTAGGCCAGCATTTAGTCACTTTTGCAGAAAACTACAACTCCAATCTGCTTCTTTTTTTTTTTTTTTAAGAATCAAGTTGTGCTTTTGTGTTTTGCTTTAACAATAATGAACTGAATACATTTTAAATGACTACTGTGTCACTAAATCCAATCAAAGAGGAAAACTGGGCTTTATTTCATGGACAATACCACTGAGATATTATCCTACTTAGGACTTTTGACAGATTGGAAGATGAGATAAGACTTTTATTAATCACGAGGAACTTACAGAGGTGAGCCTAGATATGAAAATAAAAGATATTTGGGTTGTAAAGGTTTCGTGGCAGGAAATGAGTGATTCCCCCACGGAGAATTTAACCTTTTAATGTCCTGCTAAACTGTTGGGTTGAGTCAGCAGCTCTGATTGAATAATATGTGACTGAACCGGTTTTTAAAGCGACCCAATGGCGGCGTGTATATGCTAAAGCATAAGGGGCCAAGGACGAAGCCCTGGGGGACACCATATGCCAGAGGGGCCACCGAGGGCTACTGGGAAAGTCCTATTTGAGAAGTAGGATTTATTTTGGCATATTAAAGCGTGTGAGGACTGACTGAACAGACTCGTCTAACGTGATCTGAGGGTAAAAAAATACTAAAAAGAAAAGCTTTACCCAAAGGTTTTCAGTATTTTCCATGATATACAAAATATCTTTGTTTTTTTTACTTTTTAAAACATGCTTGAAGATTTGTCGTTTTATGGTAAATTTACAGTTTCTAGTATATATCAATAAATGTCCCAAAGAACAATCAAATCTTCCAAGGTTTTTTCTTCTTGCTGAGGACCTTAACGAGTTAAAACCAGCGAGGATTTACTTTACGGTTCCTAGTATCCTCCCTGTACCTGACTCTGCAGTCGACACAGGAGGGACCAACCAGCCTAGCCCCTCCCAGCTGACATCAGAGGGGGAGCAGAACTCAGAGACGGACAAGCATTCACACCTTTGAACCGTTTAGAGGCGTGTCGAGAACGTCTTCTCCAGCTTAAATGAACTTTGGTCATATTGTCCATTCTAGTGGTTCATTTAGTCCACACTACAATATCTGTGTACTTAAAAGTGTTGCTCTTAAAGTTATGGTGGGTGGCTTTAATCCCGCCCCCAGCCACAGATTTAACTAGTTCTTTGGTTCCACCCTGGCACCATTTTCCTGGACGAGACCCTTTTCTCTGGCCGTGGAAACGCAATACGGTTCAGAATTAGCCGCTGGCTCTCGAGTTCCAGCCCTGGAGCCTTTGTGCCTCTGCCTTTGTGGAAAAGAGGTAATAGAAAACTTCTTTTAGCCATTATCTCCATGATCTCATGCTGTGTAAGTATCGTATTGACTTCACAAGTCTACCCGCAGGACCAGGCTCGTTTTACCAGCAAATCCTGGATCGACGGAACCAGACCAGAAACCTGCTGAACAGCAGGAGATCACGGACTATGAAATCCACATCAGTGATAAAAGTCGAGATGATGTAATGTGATGTTGGTAATCCACTATTAGGAAACTTCATTCTTTTAAAGATGGGACCACCGGTCCCCAGTTACTGAATCGGATTTTCATGCAACAGTGAAACTATGTCAGCTCCAAAATACACAGGGCCTCGGGATGGATACCTGATACCAACAAAACCAGAACAGCATGAAGTGTCATTACAAGCAGATCACTAAACAAGTGTCCACTGAGCTCTCTCTACATTTCAGCGGCGGACTAGCTCTTATAACCAGGTCATCCACAATCTAACCAGCACAATCTAACCAGCACAGAGTGGAGACTTGGCCGTTCATCTCACGTCTTTTGGAGTGTCCCACACACAGACTGGACCCGATGAGCTGCACATGCTCAGAGAAGTTACTACTCGACCCAAAACAGCTGGCACCAACGGTGAAAAGTGAGGTTTTAGTTGACATACTAACTCAGCCGGAGCACTAAGCGATGACACCGAGATTCTGCTCTGGTCCAGCGCCGAACCCAAAGGGAACAAATATAATGATCCTGGAGGGGGAGATGAGCTTGGCCAGACAGTTTTGGAAACATTTCTGTTCATGTTCGGGTTTTAGTCTGCTGGTTGGTGCGTCTGGCGCCAAAATGTATCTGCAGCAAACCAACAGCTCGCAGGGTTGAACATGCGGGATTCTGCCGGGCCAAGAACAGCGGTTCCATCTCCTGAATTGATCGACACGACCTAACCGAGCCAAAGATCAGTAATTGCTCCAGAACTGTGAAGAAAATTCTGCAGAATCAGTCACAGAACACGGCAAAAGAGTTTGGGCATAAGTAGAAGCCGTAGTTGGACTGGCCATCTGGGAATCTTCACAGTCTGACAGTTGGGGCAGTATAATATTTTTTTTAAAATATATCCAGACTGATGAAAAAAGGTTCTGTGTGACCCGTTTGAGTGAGCTGCGGGTCCACATTGTGATAAAGATGAACAATGCAGTTTAAAGTTTGTTTTGAAAGGATGATAGATTATCAAGTTCTTTAATAATAATAATAATAAGAAGAAAGCAGCCAAAGATTTAAAAATCATCTAATAATACCTTTGTCGATTTTACCAGTGGATCCGCTCGGAGCCTATAAACCTGAAGGGTTCTGGCAGCAGGGAGGACAGCGTCAGACCAGTTCAACAGATAGTCAGGTTCTGCAGGTTCTGCAGGTTCTGCGGCGCAGCAGAAGACAATATGGATCAATAAATAAGATTTGGTCTCTATCCAGTTTTAGAACGACATGAAACGGGTTCTATCCAGGCTTTATCAGCAGTTTCTTCAGAAATCGGTCCAGTACTTTCTATGTAACTCCAAACCAAACCAGCAAAACTAAACCAAACGAACCTAAAACTATTCAACCAACAAACAAACATGACTGATTTGTTTTCTTCTTAAAGAAAAGTGAACCTGAAAAAAATGGCAGCAGCTTTCAGTCTTTCTGAAACTGGGTTATTGTTTAAGTTGGACTCTAAGTTCGGTCCTGTAAAAATGATGTGACCAGACTGACATT
Source organism: Lophius piscatorius (assembly GCA_009660295.1). NCBI lineage: Eukaryota > Metazoa > Chordata > Actinopteri > Lophiiformes > Lophiidae > Lophius > Lophius piscatorius. The sequence continues at coordinate 9,462 of VRLP01009931.1, forward strand.
CCATAAGTGATAACCTTCATTATCAGCCGAACAGATCAAACGGGTCATGACCTCTCAGTGGTACCATCATTCTAGTCTTTGTTCTTATAATCTGCTTCACGTCATCCTGTCGAAACAGAGTCAGGGAAAAAACAACCGGCATAATATCATGAAAGCACAGATATGATAGATTTTCTTTTTGGGAGTAGAATTCCAATCCCTTCATGGACCGTTCAACCAGGGTTCCTCTTCCTCTATTATTCAGTTGGTTCCTGCTCACCTTTCTTAAACCCGTCTGGTTAAGGGACAGGTTGGAACTGATTCCTGATGTTTCTGCCCGATTTTACCTGAAAAACGTTTCTTAGACGGTTTTATTTTTCTATTAAGCGGGAAAAAAATAAAACAATGCTGGTTGAAAACGAGTCCTAAATTTGTTGAACGTTAATGATCTTCTGCTGATGCATTAAATAATCCAACTCTGTGTTTTATGCTAATCTCATTAAATGTGATTAGGTTATTTCCAGTTCCACAAGACCTCTGCAGACTTTTAATATTAGCGCAGGACCATCCAGGAAGGATTAGTCGGCTGGAATGCCACCAACAAACCCATTTTAACACAAACCTGCATTTGTTCAACTTAAGACTTTGGTATCGCCTGCAGGAAACATTATGACGAGAAAAACTTAGAACCCGTTTCTTATAACATTTTTTTGGACTCACATCGGACCTATTTAACCTTCTTTGATTTGCTGAGCAGTTATGGATACATTTCGTTATTTTATTTTTAAGGTCAATGGGTTCAGGCAGTCCCAGTACTTGCTGTTCTAGCTGCATAATCTAAGACGACCTTTGGAGCAGCCCTGGATTGTTTACCGGCAACCTGGGTACTCAAAACCAACAACCATACAGATCTTAACTCCAACGTCCAAGTCTGAATCCATGACGCTGGTGACGTACTCAGCAAGTGGAAAGAACTCAATGGACCCTCTCAAGTTCATGAGGTGAGGGAGGGAACACATTCTGGTCCTCAGACTCTGTCCAGGTTCTGGTTGATCAAGTCCTTTGAGCCATAAATCAAACCTTTATTTTGCTGGAGAAAGTGCTGCTTGGTGACAGAAGGAGTGAAGATCACCCATGACACCATCTTCATCATTTTAGCACTTTGAGATTTGATCCAAGTGTAAAGTGCTTTATAAATTAAATGTATTATCATCATCATCATCATCATCATCTAATCGCCATGTCAAACATCTTCAGATACAATGATAATAATAATACATAAAATAACCTGCAATTCATTACCTTCCTATCAACTAGGAAAACTGTTACAGGCAAACTTTGTTATTATCAGTTTTATCCAAGATGTTCTGGTTCAAACTGGATCCTCCCGCAGACAGACGGACAAACATGTCATTAAAACCCATGAGGACAGAAATGTTGCTGCTGACTGTTTCAATCACAGTCTAGTCCAACTTCACTGTAAACATGTGTGGACTACTGGACTGTTACCGGTCTGTAGACCTGCTCTAGTCTGGAGAATCAGGACCACTGGACTGTTACCGGTCTGTAGACCCGCTCTAGTCTGGAGAATCAGGACTACTGGACTGTTACCGGTCTGTAGACCCGCTCTAGTCTGGAGAATCAGGACTACTGGACTGTTACCGGTCTGTAGACCCGCTCTAGTCTGGAGAATCAGGACTACTGGACTGTTACCGGTCTGTAGACCCGCTCTAGTCTGGAGAA